>PVHY01004415.1:0-78089 GCA_004024945.1 Uropsilus gracilis | reverse complement strand
AAGGGAGCAAGCAGACAGTCTCTGAGGATCTAACAGCTGAAGGCTCTCTACCAACAATTTTAGCAGTTGAGGCAGCAGGGAGAGCTTGACAGAGTATCACCATGCCTGCCATATTACCCAGTGTGCCCTGACGAACTGCCTGGAAAAGTCATGATGGATTCACTAAGAGTCTTAAGCAATGAGAATAGCTTTCAGGCAGAAAAAGCAGAAAATCTACATATGATGCATGTGGATTATTATTCTCTAATGGACTGGGGAGATTCTCTCCTTACCCACCCCACCATGAATACTAGACTCTACCCCCTCTGTATGAAGCCAGAGAGCCTCAATTTGTTCCATAAACACTGGCTGAGAATTTTCTGGATAAAAGTAAACTACTGTGGACTGAAAGAAATCAAATCATAATCAGATGGTGAGTAACTCAAAAGAATTTTTCAACCAGCAAATATTTAGTCTATTAATAAACACCTGTGGTGCTGGCTGCAACACTTCCTTTCCAGACAGCAGGGCAAAAGCCAGTTGGTCCCAGTGGGTGTGAAGGAAAGGATGAGTGCTTCAGACCCAAGAGAGTGGGGACTGAGGCCTGACTCAGTTGCTTATTCTCTGTGCCATCTTGGCCCAGTCACTTCACCTCTCTGAGCTTTGGTGTCATCAGTTGTGAAGCTAATAGCCACTTGCCAGAACTGTGTGATTCAGTCAGACAGTGTATATAACACCGTGCTGGTCTAGTGAACTGTGGTGATGGATAACAGGCCCCACGGTAATAGCAGAACTACCAGGATGACACCAGAGGGGAGAAGTCAAATACTATACAAAAAATACAAAGATGCAAGAAAATTAAAAACATTAGAAAAAAATAATAATAAACTGGGCTGATCTTGTGCTGCTACTGACTTGCTGTCTTGGAAAACTCACCAGGGCTGCAGGAAGTGACCCCAGGCTCTATTAAAGCTAGTGCTGGTCTCTGTCATGAGACACCATTGCACCAGAGCAAGACTGGACTGTCTTTGTATGTAGAGTCTTTTCAGAACAGGCCTTGGTTAGGAAAGACCAGAGATTCGCTTCTTTCTTGGCTTGCTACCCTCAGGACTGGAGTTAGAGGTGGTTTATTAGTAATAGCCAGATGCCACCAGTCCTAGTGCTTCCCCTCTCTCCCATCCCCCCAGGGAAGGAACCCCACGGTGTTAATTAGATCTATTGTTTTTTGAAGGTTATTTGCATGCTTTTCCTGAAGAGGGTTTTATTCTGAGGTAAATGGGGACAATCTTCTGATGGGAATTACCACTGGGATGAATGGAGACCTGTGAGCAGTGGAGAGGGGTGAATGGAGCTGCAGTTTGGGGTCTTGCCCACTCTTTCATGGAGCATTTTTTTCTGGAACAGAGGCCGGATAACCAAAGAAAAGCTGCACAAACAGGCCTCTGTTTCTTGCTTGGCAGGGAGAGCACAGGACTCCGTTCTCCCTTTTTAAATCTTTAAACCCAGCCATTAGCTGCCAACAGAACAAGAATTGGGCCCTTAAACCTCTAAGAAGTAGGGTGAGAGAGAGGAGGCAGAGTACCCCCAAAAGAGGAGGGTCCTTCCTGAGCTGAGACTTAGGGATTTCTGTACTGTGCCTGAAACTGGGTGCAAAGAGGGACCAAAATTAAACAGGAAAGAAGCTGATATTTAAACTGGTCACTCTCTGGGTTCTTCTACCTGTGCGCACAATTGCAAGACTATGCGAAGCAGCAATAATAAAATTTCTCTACCAACAAGGAGAGAACCAGGAGTCACTGAGGCCACAAGTGTCCAGTTATCTTAACCCAGTTACTGTCTAGTTTCAAAGTCCTGAAATGCTTCCAAGATGGTTCGTTCTCACCACTCCAGAAGTAAACAAGCATTTTGCAAAGAAGTACATCTCAGGTGACACCCTCTTACCCCTCCAAACCTGAAGCAGACATTTACACAAAGTTCAGTTTTTCAGCAAGCTTATCAGAGGTACATGGGTTCCAAGTTTTCAGGGTTCCAAACTTTTCCAGCATACAGATTCCAAGTTTTTCAACATACAGAGTCCAAGTTTTCAAGCAAGCTATCCTCTCATCAGAGGTCCAAATTCCAGCTTCCAAACCAAAGATCTGTATTTGCATTTCCTGAAACATTTCCTTTCCCCTGGGGTGACCAAATCCTGGGATGTCAACCTTCCAGCCTGCCAAAGCCCAGGATGACATGCCCTCCACACCACGTTGCTGCAACTTTTATCCTCTCCTGCCGGACTCCACCCACTGTGCTTCTTTCCTTGCTTGCCCTCAAGGCATGTATTATCCAGGCAATTTCTCCTTATTGGCTTCCCAGGGGTGCCCCAGTTACATGCTCACTGAGCTGGCCTCCCAAATCTGGGTCCCTCCAGTCTGCAGAGCAGATGCACCCTTCATCCCTTCAGCCCACAGCCTGGATTCCAACTGCTTCTTAAGTTGAAAGCACCAAGCAGTGAAACCTTAGCTGCCATATCTTCCCTGGAAAAACCGAAGACATGAGCTGTGACATAGGAAACCATGATTTGCTTTTGAAGGCTCAGCTTGAAGCCTCAACTTTCTCAGCATGTAAGTGCTTCACATGTTTTCCAAGGTGGAGAACAATGAAAGAAGCAGAGCTGATAAGGTCAGGTTGCTCATTGTAAGTTCATCTCATGGTGCAAGCTTACAATTAATGAATTCTTTTTTTCTAATCTTATTTTCTTATTGTACATGTATACACACACACACACATATATATATATATATATATATATATATATATGAGGTTCTCCCACTACCCCATCACCCGTGAACCATCTTTATCTCTCATGTCTTCCCCATCTCTTGACTCTACTCTCCTCCCACTCTGTTGCTCTATGCTTCAATTCTGTTGGTTGTTTTAAGTTTTCCTTGTCTGTTCATTTATTTTCCCTGTATCCCTCATATATGTGAGAATATTCTGTATTTCTCTTTTTCTTTCTGGCTTATTTCCACTCGTCTGATTCCTTCTAGCTCCAACCATGCTGCTGCAAATGACCTAAGGTTGTCTTCTTTGACTGATGAATAATATTCCATTATATAGATGCACCACATCTTTTTCAGTCATTCCTCAGTTTGGGGGTATTTGGGTTGTTTCATATCCTGGCAGTTGTAAATAGAGTAATGAATTCTTTTTAAGAGTAACTGAAGATATCAACTTTTAGTGAACACCTGAAAGCAAACAAGTCATAAAGTATCCAGCGACACAACAGAATCATGTATGGGGATAGAGAGACGAAACTCACACTGCGTGGTGTTCAAGCCTGCTCACCTCTGCTCCTCCCTGCAGGGACGAGATTTATACTCATCTCACTGGGGACCATCCCTGACAGGTACAGTTCTAATCAATCAGTACCACCTGAGCGGAACTGCCCTCAAGTCCACAGCTACCTGAATCCTTTTTTTAAAATGTCCTACTGCCTGAGACACAAGAAACAAACACTTGTCTGTGTCACAGGAAGATGGCCTCTTCCACTTTGTGACTATAGTCCAGAAATCCAAACTGCCTTCACGAGTAATTCCCATTTTCGACAAATCCCAGGGAGAAAAGCTGTAGGAATCAGGGATCTCTATGCACCTCCAGCTATTTCTCTGGTGGAATGAGAGACCTGTTGACAAATCCTCAGGGAGCTGGAAATGAGGAGAGTGAAATGTGGTTATCCAGTCTTGTAATTTAGAGACATATGAGCCTGAGGCCTGGGGTGTTCTGTAGGGTTATTGATGAGTCTGCAAGTCCTATTAATGCAGAGAATCCCTATTAGGTATAATAGGAGTCTCCCCACCACTCATATACACTGGGTCCCATTATAGGGTAGAAGAAATAGATATTTATTCACCTCAGATAGAAAGAGTAGACTTTATTATAAGGGGTCCACAGAAACTCAGGAAGAGAAAAGAGAAACACAATATTCAGGAGACATTCTTGGGTTTTGCTTATTTGTTTGCTTTTTCTCATCTATCTTCTTCCATTTTCTTTCTTATTTTTTTAACCTCCAAACTGGTGCTTATTCAGGGTTTTTCCTCTCCCCTCCTGATTAAATTTGTATGGTATGACTATGGACCCCTCATGGTGGCAGCTCCATCCCCCTCAGAATATCCCCTTTTAGGCTGTTAACTCATCCTCATGATATTTTTAGTCAGAGCTCAGGCTGAGCTCACCATTTGGAGAGAGGTCATGTCAGAGGTTGCTGTATGAGCACACCCCAGGCCATTTCCTGTGCTGGAGAAGATCCTCTGGGAGAGAGGGAAAGAAAGAGGCTCTGGGTAGCAGATATAGCCACAGGCAGACCTTCAGTGGAAGGTATGGAGTTAAATGCAGGACAGTCCCAGTATTCCATGATCATAGGCAAACATCCCGAGAGAGCATTCACATTTGTATGAAATCTGCTTCAATTCAAGGGGACCAGCACAAACTATGAAGTGCTTTCGGTACTCACCTGCCAAGGTGAGGTGCTAGATTGGAGGTCACACAAAATGAATGGACTGAGGACATCTCCTCTTTTGACCCAGAAAGCCCAGATCTACAGGAAAAGAGCTCTAGCCCTGCTTGATTCAGATTCAAGGGATTTCAGATAATGAGGAACTCTCTGGATCAGGGAGAAGGGGGGAGGCCTGTTACCTTGTCAACACCAAAAGGCTGACTGAAGGGGGCTTCTTCCTGTCCCCATCATGCTGCTGTGTTAGGGGTGGGGGGCAGCTAGGTGGAAGGCTAGAGGCTTGTTCTGGGGCTCTCATGTGCCATACATCTCATCAGACAGCTTCTTCCACTCCTGAAGCACTTGACTATCGCTGATTGTTCTTTCCAGAAATTCATACATAGGACTCTTTAAAGTCTCCATGGGAGTTATGCCCTCATAGTTCCCAGCTTGACCCCGAAAAGGAAGGATATTTGTGCTTCATGGGGAAGAAAAACCTCCTCTGTTTCTCCACACTGTGCTCACAATACTTCACTTTTGACACTCAGAAAACTTCACTATGTCACCAAATTTTTTTTGTGGGGGGTCCCCACACCAAGTAAATTCTCCAGCATCAACTGATGTCCTATAATTTAACTCAACTGATCTTTTCTATCTGGAGCTAGTGTTGGGTTCAATTATTTGCTGGAGCAGTTCACAGAGCTCAGGGAAAGAATTTACTAAAGTACCAATTTATGATTGGGTATTACTCGGGAACTGTCAGGTAGATGAGCTTCATAGGCAAGGGAGAGATATGGCCACAGAGTTCCACACTCTCACCAGGCTCATCACCCTCCCAGCCCTCCACATGCTGATAACCTGGAAAGTTCTCTAAATCCTGTTCTTTTTGGTTTTATGATGACTTTTTTCTATAGGCAGAATTGATGAATCCAGTGAGCACTGGAAAATGATTCAACCTTTCCGCTGTCAGAAGTGGAGGGGGGAGACTAGAAGTGCCAATCCTTTATCATGTGCTGATTCCTCTGGCACCAATACTACCCCTTGGTTATCTAGGGGCTTTCCAATAGTCACTTCATTAATATAAACTCAGAAGTGGTTGAAAGTGTTTTTTATGAATAATAAAGATATCCATTTTACCAGTATCTCTCCAAGTTATTCTAGGCACCAAGGACAAAAGCCAAATAGTATAAAGATGCTTCTACTGTTCTACCAATTAAAAATTAGAAGAGATTTTGGAGTTGGAACCAGGAAATAAACAGGAAGATCTTATTTCTTATTACAAATCATAATATCGCATGCTTCTTAGCAGAAGAGAGCTAAGTACCTTGCCCTGGATGGTGGCTACTGGCAGACTAGCACTTCCTGATACCAGAGTGACCTCCGGAGAAGAGGCAGTGGGGTCAGATTCCAGGGTCTGGAGAAACGAATGTGCTTGTGCCTGGGGAAGATGCTTCACCTGAGTCCCATTGTTGAAAAACTCAGCTTTTTCTAGATGTTTCATTCAGAACCTTTTGTTACTCTTTGTTATTGCTTTTAGTGACTTCATCAGCAGCAACATTTAAATCTATTTTTCACAAAAAAACAAAACCCAATTTTCGAGCATTCATAATTTGCTCAAGTAATACAAAAGTCTGTGACTTTGCAAAGGTAAGTCACTAAACCCATTTTGGAGATTTGGAAATTGAGATTCAGACAGAATGAAGGGCTTGCCACTGTAGAGAGAAATAAAGGTTCCTTGATTCTTTGTATAGTGTGCCTTCCTCAGTAACCTTCCTAACTAAACTTCCTTTCTCCCCTTAGACTTCTAAGTCCTAGGTAAGCAATCTACTTACCATCGCATGTCTGAAGCCACACAGCATGTTACTCAATTTTACTTGTCTCTTCTAAATATATACTGGAGGTAACCATGCTATTATTAAACTTTTTGGCTTTTTCTCTTATCAACCTGCCTGATGCTTGTTTGATTATTTGCCTGCCTAGAAGAACCCATATATGGGAGATGATTACCATTGTACTCTAACAATATTTCTAGGATACACAGGTGGGTGAATTTTTTTATAATAACAACAAAGTTTTGTAACCAGCACTCAGAACAACAACACAGCACAACAGCACAACAATTTCCCCATCATTCCCGCATACCTCCTCCCTTAATAAGACTCCCTACCTGAATTGTTTGCCTGTTTCTGCATTTTCTATAAAAGGAATCATGCAGTGTAGACCCTTTAGGTCTGGCCTCTGTCACTGAACACTGTTTATGAGAATTATGCATTAGTAGTGCATTGTTCCTTCTCATCACTATAAAGCATTCCACTATGATGAACATGACCTAGATTATCCATTTGCATTTGATCCATGTATTGTGCAATAATCATTACTGTCTGCTTTTGGAGTTTGTTTTTAAAAAAGACTATTGTATGTTTGAGAAAGACAGTCAGGGTATTTTATGTTAATATAGAGGAATAGAATAGAGGGGCCATTTCACCCATTTCACTTAAACTTCTAGCTTTATTCTATTCTACTTAACTTACTCCTCATCACCCTTCTCCAGATTCAGGAAAAATTGTAAGTTATTGTTTGTGAGTAAGTAATTGTTATAAGGAAGATAGGAGTTGGAATCCCAGAAAATGAGGCTGGACCTTGGATCTGCAGGATGGACAACGGAAGTTCATGTGTGTGAACTCCAGCAGAGCCTGCTACTCACAGGAAAACACACTATGAATATCTTTGATCACCTGGGACACCCCATTCAACTACAGGCTTTCAAGGTTTCAGTCTCTAGTGTTGTAAGTGGTACTATCCGGACCTTCTCACCACCAAAACTCTCAAGAAAAAGTGACATTATGAGCTGCATTTTTTGGTCCATTGAGGTTTAATGAGGTTCTGGCAGATGCATCTTTATTTTCAGTAGAACCACAACCAAAACCTTTCTCCATTGTATCACTCATATTTCAGAAATCAGGTAACAAAATAAAGCAGGGTACTTATCTAAACTTCCAAACAGGAGCAGCTGGCCCTTTAAATCCAGCCACTCATGAAGTTCTTTCCAACCCACAAGAGCAATAGCAAGACCACACTGACTTTAAGAGGAGGCAAAACAAGATTTACTCATTAAAAAGACAAAATAGATAGGAGTTACTGAGGGCACAAAGAACCCCTTTGATAATCTTACCACAGAGTCCAGTCTCTAGTCCAAAAAGCTACACATGGGTCCTTTAGCCACATGCATCCACAAAATGGCATCTGTCCCACCTTCCAGTCAAATGAAAAAAACCAAGATGGCACTATTGATCCTCCTCCAAAAAGCACAGCTCCAGCCTTTTTTCAGCCCAAACCATCAAGACTCACTCAAACCAACAGCAGCAACCACTCCAGTCATCTCACAATGAAAACAGCAACATTCCAATTTCTCCTCAAGTCTCCATACAATTCTCAAGCTTCAAGTTTTCAGGTACCAAATTTCCAGGTCAGCTTGCGTAGTTTACAAGTTTCTCTACCATGATTCCATGGACTTCTCACCAGACAGGGGATGGGAGCCTGCAATGTGGCTTCCTTCCTTTCCCTGATGTTGTCCCATATGGCAGCAGCAGCTCCAAGGCCTCCAGCCTCCTTGCTGCTTCTCTGCTCTCTCCTCCAGATTTTCCTCTCTCTCTTAAATCCCCTCTCTCTGTTCCTCTCGAGAGAAGGTTTGGCTTCCCTTTTCCAAGTCTTTGCCCATCAGGGCACAATGGCTACTATATTAATGCAACATTACCATGCTAGGACCACAGTCCCCCAACTTTACCATAGCACCCCTATCATTTCCACCCCCAACCTCCATCTCCAAGAAAACAGGTAGTTACCCTACGGTAGATCTCTTTTTGGAGTTCTGGAATATTAATATCTCACTAGATTGTTAATAACTTAGGCAAAGTTAACTGATTTCCAGACAGGTTCTATCTATCTAGCTATAGTGGTTTAAATATTCCTCAATACTTCAGTGAGGAAACTTCTTGAAATGTCACACTCCAAACACCAGTGCATATATTAAAAGTGCTTTGGGGGCATAAAGAAATCAGTATGCTCCCTTGAAAGAAGGAGGCAGAGAAAATAGAAGGGAATCAGTTTTTAGATTCATTGGTTTGGAAAGACAAAACATTCATATCCATATCAAGAAGCAATTATATTTCTACCCACAATGACTTTAAGCATTATTCACAGGCAATAGGCTACTTTTATAAACATAAATCTATGGTGTGACTGCAAGCATTTAAAAAAGAATGAGAACTTTCAAAGGTACTTTTTATTTTTTTGGTCTTAATTCTTTGACTCCACTCATCTGCTCATTCGTTTATTTTTTCCAACATTGTAAGCTCTCTAGTGAAGTGAGATAGAGGTTTCTAAAAGGAAGTCTAAGTAAGGAACTATTGACATTTCTTATTGAAAAGCTGTGTTGTGTGTTTTAGGAGAATTCTGATCTCCTAATAAAGTTCGTGAACAGGCTTAAAGTACAAAAACATGACAAGATTTAAAATAATTATAATATTAAAATTGTTCTTAAAATGTAAGAACAATCATTTCAGTGCTCACTGTGACTCCTGAATATGAAAAAGAAACATAAAATTGCCCATGACTGTCAGTTCTCTAAACCAACAATTTATATGCAATTAACTTCTGTGGCAGTCACTGTCTACTTTTTCAAAATTAATATTCACAATGACTCTATGAAGTAATAGCATCTTCCCCATTTAACAGAAGAAGATACTAGGCTTAAAGAGCTTAGCACCTTACCAGAGCTACAAGGTGGTGAGTGACAGTTCAGGAAGTGGAACCAGTTTCCTTAAGCCACCTCCACTCCTACTACTACCTCCTTCTGTTAGGTACATGCTGTTGAAGACTGACACCGAAACAGTTAGCCCCAGTACAGAGACACCACTAGGACCTATAGAGCCAACTTCCACAGAGTATATTGAGAATGATGGTATCTAGTTCTTCAACAATTTTAGGGACAGTGTCATTTAATTTTGAAGATTTAATTTTGATTTTGTCTCTCTTTTGAAAATGAAAACATGATAAGAACTCCATTAGGAGGACATGACTATCATGCCCATTGAACTTCTACTCTGTGCTGCTAGGATTAGAGAAATGAACAGGACATAATTTCTTCATCAAAACAAGCAAATGTTGACAATCACATCTATGGCACTGGCACAAATGACAGTTTTGTCTCTGTGTCTGCATTGATGGCATTTATCCAGCCAATCTGCTTAGAAAAACCCACAATGAACCCTTTGTCTAAACTGCTAATGTGAATTCTTTCCCATCGTATGTGACTGACTGACATTGTGGACAGTATGAGAATGCAAATATTTGTTTCTTTTAAGGGTTGTTTCCAAGTTTTCTGAATGAACTGTTAGGTTAACTTCCACTCACAAGTTTTTACCATAAGCATTTACTGCTCTCCTCCTGTTAGAGTAGAGGGAAATTTTCTCCCAGACCCATTGGGATTCTTCTAGGCTGGGAAGTCAGTAATAGACAGACTGATAAAAGACAACAGCAATGGGATGGTTAAATGATTAATTGCAACATGTATACCTCCTGGACATATGGGAGACTCAGCGTGACAGATAGCCCATACTTGTGGCTTCAAATGCCATCCTAAATAGCTTATGTAAGACACAAGGACTGAGGGGGAGGCACAGTAAAGAAAAGATAAAGAGGTTCTGGCTTCCCAATACATGCCTCTACAGAAATTAATATGCAAATATCTTCAAAAGCAACCTCCATCTAGTCTTCAGAGCCTCTCCCATGAGATTAAACTTTTGTCAATATAAGGCATATTTGGGGTGGCAGATTTTTGCTCTCCCATGAATGCAAAATCTGGGGGAAACCAGCAGTATATTATCTGACTTACTCAAATTCACACAGCTGTTTGGTTCCAGGGTCAGGATTTGAACTCTGGCAATGAGGTTAGTCTAGCAGCTTCAAACAATGCTGTTCTCCTAACAGAACAAAAACCATAATTCCTGGGTTGGGAGGTACTTACAGAGGGTTAGCAGATAGGACATTCTAAGTTTGGTAAAATCATAAGGACTGATGTTTTTCCATTCCAAGTATCCCCTGCTGTTATTGATGGAGGTAAAATAAGACTTGTGTTAGGATTCCAGATATTAAGACTAATGTTTATTTCCCTGATAGGAGGCAAGTCCTCCTGAGAGCAGGAGAAACACACCCTTTAAATTAATTTTTCTTTTCATTTTTAAAAAATGTGGCTATTCGAAAATTTTAAATCACATTTGTGTTGATTCTCATTTTACTTATTTTGAATACGATGGGTATTATAAACTCAATCATGCATAGAAGTCCTTTGTTATTTCAACACTTGTTAAAGTTTTTTTCTAAAAACTATTGTCCATTTTCTGATTACAATCAGCAATTCTGCAAAGTAGAGCAAATGTAATTTAATTTAATGTGATGAATGCCCTTGTCCTTGCTTCTGCACCCTCTAAGCTTGTTCTAAATATTTCTCGGTGGCCCATTGTTGGAAAGCTGTTAAAAATGGCTCTTCCATATTTGGATCTGCCCTTGGAGGGGCCCCTGGTTAGAGATCATCAACATCACAGCTTCAGAACATAAACCTGAGAGTTTTCCTGACAAAGATTCCTCTTGAGAAATCTCTCAAGAGATACTATGAGAAAAGTGACTTGCCTGAAAAACAGGCTTTACTGGGCCATTCTGTCTGACTCTTGCCAATTCATCTTTTCCCCTCCCAAAGGCATCTATATCATGGGTTGGGCCCCAAACCCTGTTGGCTACAGGGTGGGTCCACTACACAAGAACCAAGATGTTCTAAAGGGCTTTACACAAGCAAGGCTGTGGTGTGGGAATAGGGAGGTGAGGGAAAGCCACTAATATGAGCTTACCTCTCCCATCCTAGGTGACTTCCAATGTCTTATGTCCGAGAAATGAGCATATCTACAGTGATAAGTTGATCTGTTCAAGTTCACCAAGGCGACCATACACACTCAAAAAGCAACAACCTGACTCATAGGAAGAGACAATCAAAACATTTGGGTCTGAGAGTCACTTTGCTCTGTTCCCTGAGAGATAGTCTACTCAACAGAGCAAATATGTTAGTACTTGGGGGTTGCTTCAAGACAAAGATGGTGCATAGGGGAAACAGAAGGATATTCCAAATATTTGGTAAAGGGAAAAGAGGATTCACTTTGAAGAGTAGAACTATAAAGTGAAAGCTCCCATTGAATCAGAGAGGAGACATTGGTTAATTTGGAATGAACACTCAAGAAATATTGATGATCTACATGTATGAAGAGTTAATGGGAAAAAAGGGTTCTCAGGTCATAGCAAACACTGACTAGAGTACTAGTGAAATTAATGGAAAAATGTCAATCACCCACAGAAGCAGAGAAAAGAGGGAGTTTCAGAAAGAGACATTGGCTGTGGTGATTTATACCATCCCAAGAAAATAGAGGGTATCCTAACTGGAAGTGGACTAGAAGCCAATGAGAGTACAGTTCCAACCATGGAGAAGGACACATCCAGTTGAAAGATGGTCATCCAGCATCTGGGTGCTCAAACTATGTTCCCTGAATTCAGTATCACTAGACTGATCATTTGACAAATTTTCAATAAAAGAGTCCAAGCTAGTGAGTTTGGTTTATTTCATCAACCTAAAAATTATATATATTTCATCCTGGTAAATTAATTGGATTTTCTTATAGGCTCAGAGACAGGATGTATTTCTCTAAGTTGCTATGTGAATAAACACCATGCTTATAAACTCCAAGAGGGTTTCCTACAAATTTATAAGCATGGTGTTTGTTCACATAATGACTTGCAGAAATGCATCGTGTCTCTGAGCCTATAAGATTTACTCAAGTAGTAAAGTTCTGTTAGTGTATATCTTCATGGAGACCCTTCTGTATGATTTCTTTTCTTTTCTTTTTTTTGAGACTAGGTCTCGCTATTTTTTACCCACGGAACTGCAGGCTCACGTTGCCTGGGGTACCATGGACTCAAGCAATCCCCAGCCTCAGCTTCCCAGGTAGCTGGGATTACAGGCACACACCACCACACCCAGCTATTTTTGGGGGGACTAGGTCTCGCTGTTGCCCCAAGCAGGCCTCGAACCACAATCCCTAGCCCCAGCCGCTTCATAGGCTGAAGCTTATAGGCACAAGCCACCGTGCCCAGCTGTATGATTTCATTCTACTGACTTTGAATGCAGTTTTCAATGGTGAACACAAAGAATCACATTCCCATTTGACTAAGAGGCCCAAATTAGAGTGTGTGACCCAATCAGCTGATTACAGCCCCACATATTGGACAGGTGTGCAGACTATAGGTGCAAAGAAGGGAACAATTCTGAGTTGAATTTGTTCTTACCCAGTGATGGCTCTTGCTTGCTGTAAATTCATCTCTATTATCAACAAAAATATAATGTAAATGTAGCAGCTTATCCTTGCAAGCAATCAACAAATATTTACTGAAAAGCTATCCTGTCTGAATGCTGGGGATATATGCCAGTGACTAAAACACACAAAGGTATCTATTCTCAAATAAATTAGTCTAGGACAGTGGACAAAAAAGAGATAAACAACTCATTTTTATATATTACATAATACTTTTGAATGAGATGGGTGTTATTTAATTTTTTTAAATAGAGCAGGGTAAGGAGAAGCAAGAGTGCTTGGCAGGCAAATTGCAGAAATCACAAGGTTCAATTGAGTGTTGTAAGGTTTGTTTTCATGTTGACCTGAGCCTATGAGAGCAAACAGGTAACACGTGCTCTTTAAGGCTTGTTTACAATTCTAAAGTCAGGGGAGATAACCCAAAGAGAAGCTAAGAATATCGATCACATAGATTCTATGCTAGGTAATGTATTGCACTTGGGTCCTCATTGCATTCATTTCAGAAGCAAGTTTGAGACCAATCCCCACACACATGCAGCTTGTTATAAACTATTGCTCCAAAGTCAGAAGTATTTTGTCTCTGTTGAACAGTTTGCATTTTGACAAACCAGCAAATTCTCACTCTTGATCCACTCTTGTCTCCTTCCCAATAAGTTGCTTTCAGCTGCCCCAAAAGTCCCTTGACTACTTCCCATAGCAAAAGTCCCTCCTTGATGCAGTTCCCACCTCTTAATCTCAGAATGTCTCAGCCCTTAGAGTTGCCAAAGATCATGAATCCAGTTGTGCCTGTCTCTTCCCTACCCTTGTTTCTCTAATCTAGGGAAATCTGTGCTTGGTAAAGAGGTTCGAGAGGCAGGATCCCTCCTCCCCCACATTTCCCACTCCACCTAGGTTTTCCTTTGTGAAAGATCATAATGCGTTGACCAACTTCCATTTTCCCTTTAAGCAATGGAAGCAGCAGTTAAAACATTCATCAGAAGTGTTAAGTAAACTTAAGTTGACAGCGTACTTTGCCCATTCCCCCTACCAGCAGAAACTTCTTTCCAAGGAGCTCAAACAAAAACAGAACCTGATAAGATGCCTTGCCACTTAGTTTGTTCATCCCGGAACTCAGACTACATCCCATAATGGAAAACACCTGTCCAGTCCCTCAAGGATAGACATTCAGGACCTGTATTCCTTTGACCATCACCTCGTCTTTACCATGTTGACCAAAACATTCCTTATGTCTTCTTTATACCCTACTTAAAGACTAAGGGATCAAATGTATTTAATAAATAGGCAAAATGATAGACACAGAAAAGAAATAAACTAAGGAGATAGGCTCTTTAGTAAAAACAAAGTTACTGCGTTCCTTGAGAAGTTCTATGTTTCAGGTTACTTCTGAGTATACAGGCAAAAGGATGGTATAGGGTAAGCGAGTTAGACTTTTTCCTCCATTAGCCTGTGTACTCAGCACCTGGGGTATACAGTGGGTGTGCACATGTGTAAGTGTGCACACCTGGGCCTAGGGGAGAGGATAAATGGTTGCAAAGAGAATAAGAGAGTATAAGCACAGGATGAGAGAGCACAGTGGAATTCCAGGGAGCAAGCCCGGAGAAAGTGTGAAGATTCCTGGGGATGGGGGGGGGAATCGCCTGCCTCCTGGCCACCCCCATTCTGCCTGGTGTGTCTGTGTATCTATTAGATCCAATAAAGAACCTACGCAGATTGGTGAGCTTGAACCCTGTACACTACAGTAAGCATTACGAACAGGATGGTTTACATGACAGTTCATGACAACGATGGTGTAATATAAGCAATCCTCCTCACCAGTTGTAAGCATCGGGCTCACCGATCTACATAGATTCTTCATTGGTTTTAGCAGTTACGTAGATACATCAAGCTGGGCAAGGGGGCCAGAGCAGACTAGGGCTGAGGCACGAGACGGGGGCAGGAGGCAAGCGAGCGCCCCAGCCCCCAGGAATCTTCACACTTTTGCTCCAGACTCTGGTATTCTCTGTGCTCCCTCTCTTGTTCTTGCTCTATCTCTTTCGTCCCACTCCCCTAGCCCAGGTGTGCACACTTATACATGCGCACACCCACTGGGCCGCACAATCACAGGGAGGACACAATACCCCAGGTGCTGGATATATAGGCTAATGGAGGAAAAAACCTGACTAACTCATTTACTCTACAGATGGAATGGTTCAGAGCAGACAGCGAAGACACACCAGGTGGCATAGAGGGCAGGACAATTCAACACAGAGGGATGGGAGCAGGCTTTGAGGTTTGGGGGACCTGATAAGTTACTTTACATGCTATGTTGATGGTAAAGGAGAAGTTTTGCATTAGCCTAATGTAAACCCTGGTATAAAGCTTTTTTTCTCCCCACTTGACATTAGAGAAAAAAATTGAGGTTTTAAGTAATGTTTTTCCCAAAGTTACACAGTTCCAGAAATGTACACCCCAATATCTCTGGCTGAAAGGCTATGTTCTTCCACTGAACTCAAACCAGATCTGCAGCCCCAAGTCATATTTTGTCCACTGGGGATATCTTCCCTAATTCTAGTTTAGGGTACATACTGGCACCCGAAAATTAGAATTCAAATGGCTTTGGCACAGTACAAGAGGGCCCAGCATTGAGTAAGTGACAAGACCAGTAGCACAGCTGTCTCTAGGCTGGAAAGACAAGCAAAATGATTGTGAAGGAGACTTCCGGTCTCTTCAGAGACCCTTGAAATGGGGAGAAGGCAAGCACTCCTGAGCATGCAGAGTATTTGAATGAATGTTAATTAATGACATGTTGCATTACTTATGAAATTGGGTATGAAAACAAAACAGAGCACTTAAACTAAACTTTCAAACAGGAGCAGCTGGCCCTTTAAACCCAGCTACTTCTTAGGTTTCTCCCAGCCTGCATAATAGTAGCAAGACCACACTAACCTTAAGAAGAGGGAAAAAACAGATTTACTCATTAAAAAGACAAAATAAACAGTAGTCACTGAGGGTGCAGGTACTCCTTTGGTACTCTTACCAACCAGTCCAGTCTCTAGTCCAAAAACTGTACATGGCTCCTTCAGCCACGTGTATCCACAAAGTGGCAGCTGTCCCACCTTCAAGTCAGATGAAAAAGCCAAGATGGCATCGTCTTTCCTTCTTCAAAAGTGAGAAATTCAAATGCAACAAAGAAAGTAGGATAGCATCATCAATTCTCCTCCAAAAGACACAACTCCAACATTCTTCCAGCCCCAACTCTAAAGTGGCCCGAAACCAGCAAGACTCACTTGCTACAACAGCAGCAACCACTTCAGAGGTCTCAATGAAAACAGCAACACTCCAAGTTCTCTTTGGGTCTCCAGACAATTCCCAAACTTCAGTTTCAAAGTTAAAGCAAGTTTTCAAGTACCACGTTTCCAATTCCACTTACACAGGTCACACATTTCTCCATCATGCTTTTCTGGGCTCCTCATCAGCCCAAGCTGGGGATGTAAGTCCACAGTGAGACTTCCTTCCCTGCCCTGCTGCTGCACATAGCAGTGGCAGCTCCGAGGTCTCCAGCCTCCCTGCTACTCCTCTGCTCTCCACACCTTTTCTCTCCCTGTCTCCATATTCTCCTCCTTAAATCCCCTCACACTCTTCTCCTCTTGCGAGAAGGTTTAACTTCCCTTCTCCAAGTCTCCACCCAGCAGGGCACAATGGCTGCCATCTCAATACAGCACCACCATATGGGGCCATGGCCCCCCAATTTCACCACAGCACCCCTATCACTTAGAAATTACCAGCTGCTCCAGGATTTTAGAAATCCTCCATAAGCAATCACTTATGACAATATAAGTTGGGTAGGTGCCCGAGGCTACATAGTTTCATTCCACAGGATATTCAGAAGTAAGGTACTCACACAAGGTGAGCATTAATGTTTACATGTTCTATACTTCATGTACTTTACATGTCCATAAGAAATCAAAAGTCACTCTAGATTTCTCAAACAGAAGGGATTTGGTACAGGGAACTGGTTGCCAAGGTAATGGGCTATCTGAGAGATCAGAGGCACTCTGAAGAGGAATAAGAGCAGACATTTGCTACAATTCCAAGGAATGAAGACACAATAGATGGTTCCACCAGATGCCAGGGTAGCAATGCATTGGGGGTTCATAGAGAAGGTATTGATACAGTGTTAAAAGGTCATGTCTTTCCTTTTGCCCCATCAGATAAGCATTCCTACTGTCTAGACTTAACCTTCTGTTTGATCAGCAGCCTTATCTTCTCAAAGTGGCCAGAGAAGGAATGTTGGAAATTGAGGAACTCCAGGAGCTAACAAACCAGCCAGTCCCAAACTAAATCTCTGAATATCCTAATGCCTCCATCTCAAGGACATGCTGACCCTTGCCTACCTTCCTTTTTTTAACTCCCTTGTGACTCTGGGTAATAAGTACCCCTGCCCTCTGCCAAAGAACAGAACAGTGGGCTTTCAGAATAAGTGTACTGCACTCCTCACTCTGTTGACAAATTAAACCACTTTCCTCAAACCTTATTTCCTTTTATTTGCTAAGGGAAATTGAGACTGACATTTGATAACAGTATTGCCAACAATAGGCACGCTGACGAAAGCAGGAGAGAAACACCCTGGTTTCTTCCTTCTTGCTCTCAGTTTTAGTGTCTCCAAATGGCTGAAGCAAGAGGGCAAGGGATCATAGACAGTGTGCTTCCCTTTATAGCAAACTGCACAGAGAAGGACAAAGCTTGAAACTAAAGGCAAATCCACACTGCCATGAGGGAGCCTAACGGGCCATGAAGGGATGCCAGGTCATGGAGGTGAAAGAATTCACCAGGGACAGTATGGGAAGAAAAGGCAGTGTTTTGCAACCATCCCAATCTGGGTAGTTTCACCGTCAGGTCTAGCAACTAAAGAAGAATGCCAGAGCCCTTGGCATCACCTTCACAGGATTTTTAATGGTGAACAGGGAGAAACAGTCATTTTTGTTCCTCCCCCTATGTACCCTCTCCCCCAGGGTGGTGCCACCCTTTTATTTCTGCCTCCTAGGCTCAGGTGTGCCACTTACAGGTGCACAGCCATGGTGCCAGGTGTGTACAGTCACGGGGAGGGTGCAGTAGCCTAGGTACTGGCTATAGAGGCTTGAGGATGGGTATGAAAAACATGATAATTCATTTGCCCTACAGACAAATATATTGATTATTCTCCTAGAGAAACAGGCAGGAGACTTAGAGTGTCTGTGCAGCAGAGAAGGAAGTTTGAAGCATCTTCAATACCCTGAACTTGTGGGCTTTGTAAGATTCAGGACACAGGTCGGGCAACCACTGTCTTCTCCAAGGATCAGACAGTGATTATTCCTGCATATTTTAGAATTTACATTAAGTTTTAATGCCCTTGCATGGGCTTATGGCTCTTCTATAGCAGCCATTTGGTTCTCCTGTCTTGCCAAGATGTAAGGGCTTAGTTGCCACGTTAACTCTTCAGTTCCCTGTTCCCTTTATCTGTTCAAAACTTCTCCTCCCTGTCTACTAGAAAAGGAAAAGATTGAGTTTTTAACACTACAAACCCCAAGACATACTATGGCACATGCTCAAATATGGTGGTGAATAGGATGTGAATATGGCAATGGGTAGGCTGGAGTGGAGAAAGAACTGAAAGGAATTACTGTAGGCCAGTGATTAAAATGGAACTGGTGCCATGCAAAGACTTTCTTCAGCTCCTGGCAAGGGATTATCAAATAAATTTTTTAAAAAAATTTAATGAGAGAGAGAGGCACAAGAATGAGTTAAAATTGAAGAAGAGTAAAATCCAAGGAAGCATGAAAGCATAATGCATAATTGGTTTGCAAAATGGAAGACTTTGAAACAGCACAGAACTAAAGTCTTGTAGCTAGGACTCACTAAGTCAAGCTGGTCTAAGAAGGATGGTGGTTGGCAGGGTCAGCTTCTGACCTGGAGGAGCAGTCACTCCAAGGCAGGAATAGCTGAGGTCTGGTGGAGAGGTGCCAGGCTGTGCACCCTATGAATCTAAGTCCAGGACTGCAGAGACCACTGCCCAGGCTGTAGCTCTGCAAGACCCATCATGTAGGGGTAGAAGATCATTTTTTATTCATATATTTCACAGAAATTCATTGAACCCCTACAGTGTACCAGGCCCTGTTCTAAGTGCTACAGAGAACAAAACTGACAAGTAATGGGAACACCTGAACCCCTAGTGTGAACCAGAGCAGTACAGCGCACACCATGAAGAGAGGGAGGATTCTAGCAGACCTCTCCAGGTGGTGTGCTTAGAAAAGCATGTGTGTCTTAAAAGTGCTGATGTTTCTGTTTCACAGGAGAGAATAATCTCTGTGCAAACCTGACATTCTTGATGTAGAATCTCAGCTTTTGGGAGATCTGTTTGTCTTGAAAAGTTAAAATGTTGAGAATAATCAAGGCCTTTGCTGGCCAAGCCTATCAGTTTACAAGGCCACAGGATGCTGGGTATTATGTAGCAATTCCTGGCAATTTCTCCATCTCTGTGTTTTCCAAATAGGATAGGAGCAGCTGGAGTCCCTCTGGGCGTTCCCCACTCTCCCCCCGGGAGACCAACATGCAGACTGAGGGAATGGGATTGCCAGGAAGTCCCTCTTGCCCATGGGGTCACGGGCAGACTTTGTTACCTACCGCACCCCAAGACTGCCTCATGCCCGGTGACTTTGTCTGAAAAACAAATTGTTTGCCCAGAGCTATTCCAAAGTGGCATTTTGATCTGGACACTATGGTTTTCATTACTTTCAACAGCTGGAGATGTGAGTAAAATTTCAGGTTTCGGTTCCGACATCAAAACAGTGTCCCTACTGTCATTCGTTTGTGCAACCAAGAGAAAATATTGATCATCGATCCCACAATTTTTGGGGGGTGAATTTGAGGGGGGTGTGGATTTGGTGTAGGTTTGTCTCTTGGGCTGCTTAAAGCAGCTGGAGTGGTTGAACAGGTAAGGGAGGAGAGGGTCAGCTTCATGCCTGATCTTCCCCCTTGGCACCCATTAAAAGATTTTAACGTCAAGCCTAATGCTTTGAGAAGTAATCAGGTTAGGTGTTATAGGGAGTTGAACTCACCTGGGAAGAGACAAGGCAAAGCTACTACAAACAAAACATGAACAACGGTGGAGGTTGAGGTTCTTGAGGTTCGGAGGTTAGTATAAACATGCTCTGCCTGCCACTCACCAGGGGCTGCAGAAGGAAGAAATGAGGCTTGGGAATTTCATTTAAAACCACATGACCTTTTTTTTTGGTTTGGTAAAGACAATTTTTCCTAGTTTTTGAAGACTGACTCATTATTTTTAATGCAGAATAGCTCAAGTTAGCCAGGTGAGATTGAAAAAATCAAATAATTTCTACCTAGACCTGAGGACTCCTTTCTGAAGCACTTTTCCCTCCAGCTGGCTCACAGATTTGGCACAGCGTTTGCACATGAGAGCACACATTTCAGTGTGTGCTCTCCATGCCTCCCCTGTAGGCAAGGGGCGACCTGTGGTCTCTCAGTGGCACCCTGAGCTCATGTATAAGGAGAGGGGTGGATAAGAATTAGGATATGGACCAGAGGCACAGGGGTGAGAGAATTCACTGGAAACAAAGTAGAGAGCAGAACAGGAAGGCAAAGTGAACTACATGGCAAAGGGAATCAGCAAGTGAGAGGGGAGAGGTCAGTGCATGAAGGAGTTGGGGGTCCCTTTCATGACCTGTTTTTGGAGATTTTTCAGCACCGGGGAGTTGGCTTGGGATAGTTCATGCTTGGGTGGGGGTGGGGGGGGGTCTTTGACATGGTCCTGCTTCCTGACTCAGGGTCAAAGTGATCTGTCAAAGCCTGATTCCGAATACAATCTTATCAACTCCCTTTATCAATTCAAGCCTCCAAACCTTCCTGCTGGGGAAGGGGTGGGAGCTTAAATTTTTACTATATTAACAGATACTTGGACAGGGAGTCCTCAGGCCCAGAGGCTAGTGGGCTGGACACCCTCAAGGGCACACACTCTGAAGCCAAAGAACTGGCCCAGTTCTGCTGGGCTCTCTGTGATCTTGAGCATGTTCCCTTAATTTACTTTCAAGCCTCAGTTTCTCAAGAGGGAAATCACAGTATCTGCTCCCCAGGATACTCATGAAAAGTCAGGTACATAATCCTAGTCCCCAGGAAGCACTCAGAACATTGAGGATGGCCTTGGTAGCTAAGTCATAACAACCTAGCCAACAGTGTTCATCAGAGCAGCTGAAACAATCACGTATGATGAGTTCTGGGAGAAGAAAACCTACTCATTCAAACTGGTGCTTACTAATGATGGAGGTTAGGTGCTGGGGGGTAAAAGCACCTGAGTTGTCCTATATGGTAAAGAAGGTTTTGAAAACTGAAATTTCAGAAGTTCTTTTTTTAATTGAAGTAATACTGGTTGTAATACTATGAAGGTTTCAGGTATACAGCTTCATAAATCAGCATCTGTTTATTATGATTTCTACCAAAAGTCTAGTTCCCATCCCCACCCTACCTTTCACCTGACTTCCCCTCCCTACTTCCACCTTCCTAAGCAACTTGACTTGAAGGGAGAATGCAATGAGAGTCTTATATGCAAGGTGTATCATCCCAGAAAATTGCTCTATGCCACATTCTCTCAAGTTTTCCCCTCCCCAAATCACTTCTCAAAGCACGAGGACAAGTTGGAAGGACATGAATGTGGAGGTGCTGCTACAGCCGTCAGGTCTTCCCCAGGGGAGAGCAGTATCCCCTGTGTCCCTATAAGTGATGGGTTCTATAGGTTCTGCTCTGAGAGCTGTGCATGCATTGTGCACCAACTGCATAACCAGGTCTCAGGGCTAACAGGCAGTTCTAAGGCTATAATAACCATAATGACAGTACACACCCATGTCCAAACAGACTCAGCAAATGCTTCTGATATCTGAGCTAATTCCAGTAACAATGAAATAATGGTTCTGAATCTGGCTCAAACTCTCACGATCAGTTTTTCCCTGGAAACAGCAGATGCTTGGAGCTAAGTCAGTTCAGAAAGTGTGCTCAAACTGCAACCTCTACTCCTTAAAAAATGAATGTCAACTAAAAACTGTATAAAGAAACTTGGAAATAGCAGTTATTCAATATAACTCACAGACATCAGCCACAGCAATGATCTCTGAATTCCATGTCAAGAGAGCACAACATAAGACAGGAGGTCTGGAGCACATGTGCCCATGCTACCGATTGGGAAACTGAAATCAGAGGGATCACACACACATGTACACAACCCACAGGAAGTGGGTACCATTTTCCCATGACCATTTAAGACTTTAGTCCCATGATCTCAGACCCAGGGCAATTTGCTCTTGGATTAACTGGACTGTTTGAACTAAAGACTTAACTTGTTCTTAATCTTCTGTCTGAAATGCTTACTTGGATAATCCATGCCTGCCCAACAGGTCACAGGCTCAGAAAGAAAAAGAGTCAGCACTTAAGAGTTCTTTAGCAATAGAAGGGACTTGATCAGAGATCTGGGACCAGATTTCATGAAGGTAGTTTGGGAGTTGGTACATCAGCACTGGAGAGTAGAGCAGAGGAGGAGCTAAGTGGAGGTGATCTGAGGAGGTAGTGATACCATCTGGAAGGAGTGAGATGGGCAGAGCTGAAACTGCAATGGAGATAATCTTGACTAACACAGGGCCTGTGAGAGTATCTGTGAGAGTCTCCTGCATTATCACCCCTCATATACATACACGAGTGTGGTAAAATTCCTAACCTACTGAACTAAAACCAGCTGAAAATCAGAACTGATGATTCTGGAAGAATCTCTGGAAGAACTGCACTAATATCTCCAGTTTTAAAGATGACCTTGCTGCCCTATGTGCACAGAGGAACTGTGACTCTCAGGGCAGGGATGAGGGCCCCTTTCCCTCCCTCAGGATATTTGGGAGCTGCTGGTGAGATCTAGTGGTTCTTGGTCACAACGTTACTTCTAGTCTCCTCTCCATTATAAAAGTAATATTCTCCTCATCTTCCCCCTCAGTTCCCCAATCTCTACTCTCTCTCATACACACAGAGATCTGCTGCCCCCATAGAGCTTATTTTACTCTTTTCCCTGATCTTAATGATTATTGGAACCAAATTGCCAAATAGTAAACATATTTCTGATGGAGAGAAGGAAATCCCATGGTGGCTTTCCCCCCAATGAGCAGTCACCAGCTCTCAGTCAATGGTTTATGAAGTTGCTTTGAAGGTGATGCAGAAGGACACGAAGATATGACAGGTGCAGGACATCCAGGCTCTGGAGCCACCTGATCGTCTCTCAGATGCACACTGGAAGGTAGAGTGAGCAACTTAGGGTAGATTTGGGGAAGTGACACGCTGCAGAGGAGTCAGTGGGACAGGTGACCCCTGTGTCTCATAGGAAGGGACCCAACTGCAGAGGATCTGTCCTGGGCTCTCAAGTAAGAGTCTGAGATTTCCTGGGATAGTGTGCAGTCTTTTTTCCTTTTCTTAATCTGTATTTTCCAGGAAATGGATTGCTTTCATTCTCTCTGTTCTGCCATGTTGTGGGTGTGTCCCTGGGCTCTCGAGTAAGGAGACATCATCACACAGAGACCAGTGGAAATATTGGGAGAGGGAATCACCCCTTTTCAGTCAGTGAGAGTTCTTCTACCCACAGCAAGCAGTTGCCCAGAGATCAGATGTTCATGGTAAGGGTAAACATGAAGGTTTATTTACAAATAGAAAAAGACCAACTAAAAAGAGCTTAGTAGTCTACATTCATACAAGTATCCCAAACACAAAAGAACCCCACTTCTTCTCAGGGAGCTGCATGGGTTTTACCTCAGTCTTATTGCAGCTCAGTCAGAAACTGCCAGTTCATATCCTTGTCTTCTTGCCCTCAGTCATCTAGTCAGTATGGAGTGAATTTCACAACCAACATGAGGTTCAACTTGGGCCTCTCTCTCTTTCTCATTCTGAAATTGGGTAAGAAAACAAATCAGAGAACTTATTAAACATACATGCAGGAGAAGCTAGCCCTTTAAATCCAACCACTCATCAGGTTCATCCCAGCCCAAGATCAGTAGCAAGACCAGACTACCTAAAAAAGGCAAACACAGATTTATTCATTTCTAAGAAGACAAAATAGACAAAAGTCACTGAGCATACAAGGGACCCCTTTGGTACTCTTTCCATATAGTCCAGTCTCCAGTCCAAAAGGGCTACACATGCATCCACAAAATGGCAACTGTCCCACCTTCAAGTCAAATGAAAAAACCAAAATGGCATCATCAATCTTCCTCCAAAGGTACAGTGAAGAAACCAAGATGGTGTCATCAATCCTCCTCCAAAAGTGGGAGATTCAAATCCAATGAAGAAATAAAGATGGTGTCATCAATCCTCCTCCAAAAGGCACAGTTCCAGCTTTCTTTTGACCCAAACCACCAAGACTCACTTGAAACAACAGCAGCAACCACTTCAAACAACTCACAATGAAAACAGCAACAGTCCAAGTTCTCTTCAGGTCTCCATACAATTCCCAAGCATCACAGTTTCAAAGTTAAAGCAAGTTTTCAAGTACCACATTTTCAATTCAGCTTACAAAGGTCACAAGTTTCTCGAGCATGCTTCCCTGGGCTCCACACCAGCCCAGGTTGGGGATGGAAGCCCGCATAGTAGCTTCCTTCCCTGTCCTGCTGCTGCACATATCAAGCACCTGCTCTGAAGCCTCCAGCCTCCCTGCTACTCTTTTGCTCTCTCTTTTCTCCAGCTTTCACTTTCTCTTAAATCCCCTCTCTCTGTTCCTCTTGCAAGAAGGCTTGGTTCCCCTTCTCCAAGTCTCTGTCCACCAGGACACAATAGCCACTATCCTAAAGCAGAATTACCATGCGGGGGCCATGGCCCCCCAATTTCACCACAGTATCTGTATCAGTTCTCCTCTCTGGGTCATCAGGGAAGCCCAGCACTCTTCTCCACCTTCATTCAGCTCCTGACCTTCAAAAACTGGAATGCCGGGAGCCCCGAAAGTTTCAACAGCTCCTGGGTTTTCTTTCTGAAGCAAAACTGCATGCCTGATGCCAGATCTTCAATGCCAAATAAGCTCTCTCTCAAAGCTAGTCCCAAAAGAGTCTCTCCCCAAGTCAGAAGTTCTCGATTCTCTCCAAATCAAATTTCTTACCCTTGCAGTCCCTGCACCTTACTCTTTTTTCCCCTTTTCCTTGCCACCTCCCATCACGAATCCGAATCCTGTTGATGGGATTATCAGCCATACTCTGGCTTGGTTCAGTTATGACCCCCCCTGCCCAGGATACTAGCACAAGGACAAGAAGACAAGCAAAACAGGGCATTTAACTAAACTTAACTAAAAATAATCAAAGGGGCCCTTTTAAAGCCAACCACTCATCAGTTTCATCCCAGCCCACACGAGCAATAGCACAAACATACTAACTTTAAGAGGAGGCAAAAATAAGATTTACTCACTAAAAAGACAAAATAGACAAGAATTACTGAGGGTACAAAGGACCCCTTTGATGATCTTACCACACAGTTCCAACTCTAGTCCAAAAAGCTACATATGGGTCCTTCAGCTGAGTACATCCACAAAACGGCAACTGTCCCACCTTCACGCCAAATGAAGAAACCAAAATGGTACCATCGCTCCTCTTCCAAAGGCACAGGTATTCATTTCAGTCCAAGATGGTCACCAATCCTCCTTCAAAAGAGGAAGATTCAAATCAAATGAAGAAACCAAGATGGCATGGTCAATCCTCCTCCAAAAGGCAGAGAGCTCCAACATTCTTTCAGCTTCAACTCTAAAGTGGTCCCAAACCAGCAAAACTAACTTAATACAACAGCAGCAACCATTTCAGTCATCTCACAATGAAATCAGCAGCACTCCAAGTTTTCCTCAGGTCTCCAGACAATTCCCGAGCTT
This sequence comes from Uropsilus gracilis, assembly GCA_004024945.1. Classification (NCBI taxonomy): domain Eukaryota; kingdom Metazoa; phylum Chordata; class Mammalia; order Eulipotyphla; family Talpidae; genus Uropsilus; species Uropsilus gracilis. Next base: position 52,333 of record PVHY01004415.1, on the reverse strand, counting down.
CACAGTTTCAAAGTTAAAACAAGTTTTCAAGTACCATACTTCCGGTTCAGCTTACACAGGTCACACATTTCTCCAACTTGCTTTCCCAGGTTGTTCACCAGCCCAGGATGGGAGATGGAAGCCCACAGCGTGGCTTCCTTCCCTGCCCTGCTGCTGCATATGGCAGCAGTAGCTCCAAGGCCTCCAAACTCCTTGCTGCTTCTCTGCTCTCCTCCCATTTTCTCTCTCTCTCTCTGTCCTCCTTCAATCACCTCGCTCTTTTCCCCTCTCAAGAAGTCTTGGCTTCCCTTCTCCAAGTCTCCGCCCACCAGGGCACAATGGCTGCTCTTTTAATGCAGTATTACCATTCTGGGGTCACAACCCCCTCCAATTTCATCACAGTACCCGTATTATGATGATGAGTAGGACGTGAATTCATATGGGAGAAAACGCATGTGAAAAGCTGATAAGTCAGAGTAGGTGATTGTAGATTAGACAAACACAACGGCTCATTTATACCCAAGCAAGAAATAGGTCAGAAGAACCCTCTTAAACCCTATCTCTATTCATTATAATCATGATCTATATTTCTTAGTGAATAGCAGAAATGCTCAAGAGTCTTTTTCTCTTATTATGGGGGGGATCATTTTTAGATAGCATCTCTATTTTTTTCCCTTCTCTGGAGAGAAAAATAATATGGGTGTGAAAAAAAAAGCCATATTACATTACAGACTAAATGTGTTGGAAACAAGGCAAAAGAAGGAGACTTTTATTCTCTAATAATACCAGGTTTGGCCTTTTTATTTTTTGTTTTGTTTTAAATTCCCCCTATTCTGAAGCCAGGAACTACAGAAAGGGTCTGCTTCATAAGGCAGAGCACACTGACAGAACTGGGAGGGGGGCCAGGGGGTGTAAAAAGGGAAAGAAAGGGGACTTGCATCCATGCAGTGGCTTCCACTAGCTTTCATAGCAAATCTACCCTTCTCAGTGTTGCTCTCATAAAGGCAATATGGTAATGGTGGGGGTAAGGTGTTCAAATCCCAGCTCTGCCACTTCCCAGTTGTGTAAACTTGGGCAAGTCACTTAGCTACCCCAGGCTTGGATCAACCCATGTGTGTAAAATTCTGCCTAACTCTTACAAGGTAATTGTAAGGGTTAACTAAGAAATCTCCTAGAGGATGCTAGAATAGTATTTTTCTGGCCATTCTTAATGATTGCAAATAATAGAAATAGACTGGTACAAGATGGCCAGGGAATATTTCCAAATGATCGTTTATTTTTCCACTTGCAACATGATAGCAATTTAAAAGAAATAAAAGAGACTCAGTGAAGAGAAACAAATCTATTTTTCAGATTTCCTAGATTCTCAGAAAGTGACATCATGTCAGGGCTATGTCTAGTTTATTGTCCATTCATAGCACAGATATTTGGTGGTAGCATCTAAGGGTCAGAAGGACGGTCTCCAGTGGAGAACAAAGCAGACATTCCCGAAGACATGAAGCTTATACCAGAGCAGATAACATCATAAATAAACTCAATATGGAAGCAATGAATGTGGCAGAGGATAAATGTGGGGTTCTGGCCACTAACCAGGTGGAAAGCTGTGTCTTATAAACACTGGTGTCTCTTAGGTGATCAATACAGGTCAGGCACACAATAGGTGCTCAATAAATGATTATGAACTCAATGGATAAAGCACCAGTTGTGTGTCTCATGTTGCCCTTTATCCCCTAATCTTCAGAGCAAGAACACATCTTCATTTTTTGTGTCTCCAGCCCCTAACATTATGCCTCACATAGAAGGGGTGTACAAATATTTGTTGAATTAGTTTGAATGATTTATATCACCTATTGTGTGTCTCCCCTACAAAAACTCTAGATCTTTCTCACTTTAACTCAAAGAAGTGAGAAATATAACCAGCTCTATGGCCAAGGTAGCAGTATAATCTTTTATTTTTAAATTAAGTTTACTTCTTTTCGTATATCATTTCATGTTTGTATAATATTTGATTTCTCCCACTACCACAGCACCTGTCACCCATCACCACAGTCCCTTGTACTCGTCCCTCCCCTGTTTTGACCGCCACTCCCTCCCTCTTCCCCTCTCCCTCTCTCCCTCTCTCCTTCTCTCCCTCCCTCTCTGTATGCCTCAGATATATGGTCAATTTTTAGTAGCTAAGTATCCATGAGGCTTTCTGTATCCATGAAAATTCTATATGCAACTGGCTTCCTGCTTGCTCTTTACTGCAAGCAGTATCCTCCTCAGGGTGGTACGAGGGTGCATGACCTCCTTTCGCTTATTAAAATTCTCCTCCTTTAGTATCAGGGAAGATTCTTGTCCCTGCCATTTCTCTGGATATTTCTGTATTTTTTCCCCTGAGTTATCTTCCTCTTCCAGCAACAAACATGACCACCTCTCAGTCTCAGTCCCAGGCCCAGTGGTAGCTGTTTCTGTCCACCCACAAACTTTATCAGCCTATTCCCTTCAGTGTAGATTCCACTGGCCCCAGGAGTGTACACACAGCCATTTGAGTTGGTTGACTCAATGGATGGGCAGACAATGGTGAGACCCCAGTGTGACAAAACCAAGAGGATATGAATTTGGAGCTGCTAGCAGCATCCAGGAGCTCACCTGCAGAAAAAAGATGGAGAGCAGCTAGAAGGTGAGATGGGACAAAGTTGGCAAGAACAAGAGAAAGACTCTGACACCTGCACTGGGCTCTGAGTTTCCAAACTCATGACCCTGCACATTTTCCTTTTTTTCAGCTCAGTAGGCTGAGCTGTTGCTTGCTAATGGTTTTGCTGCCACTGTCAATGGCCCTCTGAGACTTTGTCCACTTTTACATCTTTGTCCACTTTTACATCTTTGACATGTTCTCTGGGTCAGGGCTCCCCTGTTCTATCTCTGGCCGCAATCTCTTCCTGAGCCTTGGAACCTTGTTGGCAGTCCAGGCCTCTCGATGCCAATGTATCTAAAACTCATCATTTCTGAGCTTCCAATCTTCTCTTCCATACTCTACCTTGACCTGTTGGGTCAACTTTCTCTACCCAAGACCTTCCTTGTTCTGCACCATCAGCCACTTCTTCCTTCAATGTTTCCTACAGTTGTCTTTTCTCTCAAGTTCTCAGCCACCCAGTAAGGCAGGGATGTTGTTCCTTGATGGGTCCCCAACACAATTTTTTGACATAACCAATTAACCCCCTTCTTAAGGCCATGTCTGCTGAAGTGAATCCAAACTTCTTAGTGAAACCCATGAAGCTAATAATGAGTAATCTTCTAGCTCCTGGTCACACTTCACATGTCCATTGCACATGGTCCACCTCTACCCCAACAGAGTTTGGACGGCCCTTCCCTCTTTGCTGGTCACCTTTCCAAATACCACTTCGGCCTGGAAACCATCTCCATCACCTCAGTGGATGTTGCGAGCCAGCCACAACGTAATCAAACAGTCCCGAGGCGGGGGGTAAGGATTGACATTGAGTCAAGAAGACCCCAACAGAAGTGATTCACAGCCTTTCTCTCTGGACTGTGGCACTCAGTTTATTTTGAACCAGACTTTTATAGTCACCAACAATCAACAACAAAGAAGTTTCCCTTGAAACTGCTCAAGTCATGGCCAAACCTACTCCACCTAAAGGTGGTATTATTTTCCAATTAAGCAAACATTCAGCATCTTTATCAAAGCAGGCCAGTAATGAGAGCACACACAGCTCTCAACAAGTGGAAGGTGGACTTTCTCTCAGAGGTCCTGGACACCTTATTTAAACAAAGCTTTATGGATATGACTGTGTGACTGTGTGCCAGGCACTGGGGCTATTGCTAAGAAGAAAGCATTCTCTGCTGACACTGGGTTCTCAGTCTAGTTGTGAGAGACATGGCAATGGATCTGTCACTTCTGCTGCCTCTGTGAAAGTTCATATATTTGTCTTCACTCCCTAGTTAGCTGGCAAGATACTTTACAAATAAGAATCATTAAATAGCTCCTGGTATGGTAGCCTACACACAGTATACATTCCCAAAGTGTTTAAAGCAGGATCTCGGTTAGCAAATCCATAAATGACAGGAGATGCAAAGCAAATTATTATTTGTGAAATATAGGTCCAAGCTTAAGGCTAGATTTTTTGACTTGGTCATGGTAATAGCTGTTTATGAAGTTGACCAAATTCTGAAAGTTGGGTCACCATACCAGTACAGCTATGATAGATAATATAGAATATGTTGTGTATGTAGTGTACGAGACATTACTCCCCTTATGACAAAGAATCATTTCATGTTTTGCAGTTGATTTTGTTGAGATGCAATAATATAGTAACTGGAAGGATAATGGTTGATGATGGCAATTACAGCTAGGCAAGTATCATAAACTTGTTTCCAGTATGGAAAAAACTGAGCTTATTCAGGAGTGACTTCCTAGCTCAAAAGTGCTCTTTGAAAAAGAAATTGCTATAAGAAAATGGACCAATGTGGTGTGGGGGGGTATTCCCATGGGGATTAGCAGTTATACAATCATATATTGTAAAATATGCAAAAATAAAAATTTAAAAAAAGATAGATTTTAGTTCTCTTTCCCCAGTGCGTGACAAAGTCACATACACAGGAAGAACCAATTAATGACTAGTGTCAATGTTGGTAATCAGAATTAATTGAGCATTTTATAAGTTTTTCTTCAAAGTTTTGTCCTTTTTCTTATCTTAAAATCATAAAATTCATAATTCATTGTTGAATTCTTATATAAAATATAACTACAAAGATGTGTAAAATACATATAATCTTATTTCCCTAGAAATTGATTAACATTTCAATATAATCCTTATCTCAATGTACCTATCTAATTTTTAAAAATCAAAACAAGTTATACTGATATTCCTATACCTATCTAAAACATTTCATGTTACCATCTTACTTGTGGAGATAGTTATATGAAAGAAAAGGGGAAACAAACAAGTTACTCTGTATCTCTGGTATCACAGATGAAGACTTTATACAAGCACTCAATAATTTATGAATGAATGAATGTATTTGTGAATACTTATTTTTGTCAAAAGTTGAATGGTTGCATTAATAAACTTTTGGCCAAATGATAAAAAAAAAAAAAAAAGATGGACCATTATCCTCTAAAGGCAGCAAATGATTAGATGAGTATGAGGCTGGAATTTTGGAGCATCTATGAGCTACACTATTTTATAAAATATCAGTAAATGAATTACCTAAAAGAGAATCTAGCATTTTAAGCAAATTCTTTTAAACTGATTACCATTATTGTTTAATTCATCTGCACAATCTCACATCTACTTATCTTTTCTTGCCTTTTTATAGAGTTCTCTTTCTATACTGTGGTCCATTTATTGTGTGTAAAATTCTGAAAGTTCATGAATACATTTAAACTAATAAAGCACACACTTTTCAAACCTACAGATGATTTTCTGAATTAAAGATAAATGATGGAATGACATACCTATCTTATGCATTTTTATTTGGATGAAAATTTATTAATAAAAACTATTGTGAATATTGATTAGCATCCAACCCAATATGCTGACAGAAATTCATTCAAACCATTAAAATCAGGATAATAAGTATGAATGATGATGTTTTAATAGAAAAGAGACTTTATTCTGTGTATTCAGAGCCCAGGAGGAAATTCAGATTTTGGAAGCTATTCAAGGATTTATTGAGTGAACGGATTTCTGGTCATCAAATTTAATGTATCTGCCATTAAATATATCTGTCAGGAAGGAATTACAGAAGGGGGTGCTAAGAAATACTTAGGTAAAATAATATCATGTAAATCATGTGTTATATTAACAAGAATATAAGTTAAAGGTTTTCATTTTAAATAACTTCTATTACTAAAACAATATCCCAAACCTTTTTCTATGACATCTATTTTGTCAACTTCGTGTGTAAATAAGAATAAAACTTACTATTTATCAAATTGAAAGTTGACAAGTAATCTGATAAACTTAGATTTCTAAAGATAGCTGTGTGCTAAAATTACAAATTTTTAACTGAAAATTGTTCTCCACCATTAATGTTTTTATAATACTAGTACTATGTGATAACTTTTGGGTAAAACTTCCTATAAACTACTTCAGGTATTTAATAGAAGCATTTGGGGGGTAATCTTTCCTTACCCCTCCCTGACCCGCTTTGAGCCTGCTTTTCTTTCTGTTTTATTTCTGATCGTTCAATTTGTCTTCCTAAAATAAATGTGCCTCTTTCAACTTAAAAAAAAGTATTTTGAATGGCAAAAATAATATATTTCATTCTATAGGATTCAAGTGGTTAATTTCAGCCTCAGTGTTAATTGTTAGACTTTATATAATTATTTTCACAAAATGCATACTCATGGTTGTTAATTTTTCCATGACTAACTATACCCTGACAGCTGGTTTTCATTTCTGCTGAGTCACATTTTTCTTTCCAGAACTCTCTGCTCTCTCTCCTAATTCCCTCAGGCCTTTGTTACACTTTGCCTTATACCTGATTTTTGGATAAGATTGCTCCTTTTTACCATTTTGCATGCACATAAGAGCATTGCAGGAATTATTCAGTTTCACCTACCATCATAAAGGTTAACCCATCCCCTTCCTGGGAAGTTAAATATTTTTACAGTTTATTCCAGAAAGTCAGTAATCCTTTCTGTGCAAGGAAAGCTCTGAACAGCCTCATCATATGACTGGAAATATTCTGAATCACCCTAGAATCCAGTCTTTTTCAAAAAACCAAACAGTTCCCAAACTTCTGCATTTGTTTTCAGCTCTTCAGCTGCCTCTCCCTGGATTATATTTTCTGGCATTAATCATTAGTTAGAACAGCTGGAGCATACTGTGGAGCGATGCCTGGCAATCCTTAGTGAACTGGTATTTTCTTACCAATCTGGATATTATGGAACACACAGGAAGAAACATCTCAATGACAAATTTCTTTTTTTTTTTGAAATGTCAATATTTATATAGTTCCACAAACTATTCGTTAATTCAAAACACAATAAGATCCTAATATGTACTGGTAATTGAGCAAAGGGTCGAGAGATGAAAAGAACAAACCCAGCCCTATTCCTCCGAAGAACTCTAGTGCAAAAGACAAATGACAAAAAGAGTGGATAACAAGTAAAGCAGTCAGTGGCGTGGAGCTGGTGAAACTGACAGGGAGCGTGGCAAAAGTACAGAGGAAGGGCTGCAACACCACTTCTCCTCATCAACTCATTTCATCACCGATTATGCAAAGGCAATGCAACCTCTTCTACGTCTCTATGGAGGTACGTTTCCAAGAATAATGTTCTCAAGAATATTTCTGCTGGAGAACAATGAGTTTCCCCAAACTGCGAGTATTTTTTTATAACTGTACAGCATTATTGAGAGTGAGCAGCTGAATAAATTAATCAGTTAAACCCAATCTTACTAACAAACAGTAGAAGAGAGTGTGCTCATGGAAAGAAACTCCAGGGGTCAGAAGAGATTAGGCACTCATTTAAGTTGACTGGATCTGTAAAAGGATGTCTGAGAGTTTCCCTCCAGCCCTCTGACTACTAAAGTCATCACCAAGGAATGGGCCAGGCCATACTAATCATCATTGCGGTTTAGGGCCTTCTTGGAGGCTCCAAGATGTATCAAACAGGAGGGAACTGTGATAACTTTTTTGAATGGAGACATTGATAAAATTGAACTTATTTGCACTTAGGTTCAATTTTATTGGCGTTTTTAAAATGTGGAAGGTTATTGGATAATTCTAACAATCATTTTGCTTGAACTCTGCAAAAAAACATCAACAGCAAAATTTCAGGAATCTAAAACTGAGAAACCAGTTGATCTAGAAAACATTTGGGGAGAGTCTGATCAAGTCAGAAGAAAAACTGCTATGAGATGGTATTAACCCTAGTCAATCTTCTTGAAAAGTCATAATGTTTAGCATTTTTCAGATCTTGAAGGTCATTCTGATAGGGGTGTTGTGGTGAAATTGGGGGGCTGTGGCCCCAGCATAATGCTGCATTAGGATGGCAGCCATTGTACCCTGGTGGGTGGAGACTTGGAGACAGGAATCCAAGCCTTCTCTTGAGAAGAACAGAGAGGAGATTTAAGAGAGAGAGAAAGCTAGAGAAGAGAGAGAGCAGAGGAGTGCCAGAGACGCTGGAGGCCTCAGAGTTGGAGTTGCCATGTGTGACAGCAGGGCAGAAAAGGAAGCTACTTGGTGGGCTTCCATTCCCAGCCCAGGCCAGTTGAGGAGCCCAGGAAAGCATGTTGGAGAAACCTGTGGACTGTGTTAACTGAATTGGAAACATGGTACTTAAAACTTGTTTTAACTCTGAAACTACAAAGCTTAGAAAATGCCCCTTGAAGTATTGCTGCTTTCATTATGAGACATCGGAAGTGGTTGCTGCTATTGTATAGAGTGAGTCTTGCTGGTTTTGGGTCACGTTGAAGAGTTGAAGCTGAAAAAATGCCAGAGCTGTCCCTTTTGGAAGAGGATTTATGGTGCCATCTCAGTTACTTCACTGGATTTCATTCTCCCACTTTTGATGGAGGAGCTATGACACTATCTTGGTGTCTTCATTTGACTTGAAGGTAGGACAATCACCATCTTGTGGCTAAGGACCCAGGTGCAGTTTTATGGTCTAGAGACCAGACTGGACTGTGTGGTAAGGGTACCAAAGGGGTCCCTTATACCTCCAGTGACTTTTGTTTATTTTGTCTTTTTAGTGAATAAATCTGGTTTTGCCTCTTCTTAAGGTTAGTGTGGTCTTGTTATTGCTCATGTGGATTGGGATGAACCTGATGAGTGGCTGGGTTTAAAGGATCAGCTGTTCCTGTTTGTAAGTTTAATTAAGTTCTCTGCTTTGGTTTTGTTACCTGATTTCAGTACTGTGCTTACTCAAAGACCTATGCAAACACCCAACAAAAATCTATTTTCCATATCTGATCATCTTAGTGGGCATGCAAAATGAATATTTATCTAAATTTATCAACATTTAAGGCACCTGTGGTGGCACAATTAAGCATTTTTCTTATCAAGTTGTTGACTTTGACATTACTTAGAGCCCTTAATGATTTCAGGACAATCAGCAGCTCCAAATAGAGTCCATTCTTCCCATAGAAGCAGCATTAATTCCTTCATTGACTTGCGACATTTTCTCCTAGCGCTCTTCAATTCCAGAACACAAAGAACCACGTTCCAGGTGAGGCTGCAAAATGACTCAGGTCAAAGGCTGTAAAAAGGATAATCGCATAATTGGGTTTTGTAAATACAACACACCTTGTGGGTTTCAGGTTGGGCAGAGCTCAATGCGGAAACCAGAGTATCCGCCTGGAGGAAGGAAGGGCTACAAGAGCAACCCCTTGGATGTGCTATTTCAGCCCAGGCAGAGGGAGAAAGTAGAAATTTTTGCAAAATTTTATCTCTAAAATGAATATATGAATGAATGAATGAATGAATGAATGAATGAATGAATGAATGAATGAATGAATGAATGAATGAATGAATGAATGAATGAATGAATGTTCTGGAAATCTACATAGCATGCACTATAGTGTAAGGCTGATTTCAGGGTAGGGAGGAGGGGAAAGAGAAAACAGACACCACTCTCCCCTGAAAAGTCCTCCAGTCAGCTTTGAGCAACTACAGAGTAATACTAAAGAAATTAATGGAACTAGTTTGGCAAGACTTCCTACAGCGCCACTCAGTCAGAAGAACATTCTCTTTCTGGACAGTTTTACAGCAAAGCCCAAAGAAGGAAGTCAGAAAATGATTCAGAAAATAAAAAACACACAAACGCTAGTAGCGTGAAAGTCTGATTATATTAATCTCATTTCTGGTCCCTCTACACTTGGGCGGAACTAACTCAATCCTACAAAGGTCCCTTTCGATGTGAGAATAATCAGTCCTGGAACGACAGGGTTGCAGATGTCACAGTGAAATTCTCCCAGAGGCAAACTGCCAGGTTGGCTTCCGCCCGGGTCACTACTGGGGGGGGGGGGGGGGGTGCTGGCGTCCAGGAGAAGTCACCTGCACCCGCAGCGCCATAATACAACGCGACCCGCGTTCACCGCCTCTCTCCCGCGGGGGGAGAGAGGCCCTGGTCCAGTCACGTCCTTACTTGGCTGTGGGTTCTGAGGTTCAGCCCCACGGAGGCAAAGCCCGGGGAAATGCCCCGCCGCCGGAACGGACACTTGCTATTAAGCTGGCCACCGCTGCCATCCCCGCCAGCCTGGACCGCACCGTTATCGCTGAGTGGAAGGGAAGCCTCCCTTTCCTCCACCGCCAGCGCTCCGTCCAGTGCGCCCCGTCTCGCTTGCCCACAGATCTGCTGCCCACTCGGGCTGCCCGTAGGGGCGGCCGGCCTAAAGGATGGGGGAGGGGGGAGCCGGTTCCGCTCGGCACCTGAACTCGGGAGGCCGACCCTCAGGGATGACTCATCCCTCGGAGTTACGTACCGCCAGCGAGCAGGCGGGGCAGGGGCGTGGACTCGCCAGGGGCCGCCCACCGCCCCCACGGGTTGCCGCGGCGGCGCCCCGGAGCCGCGGGGGCGGCCTTGGTCCTTTATAGCGCGCAGACTACAGGCTTTTCCAGACTCCGGAGTCCCCACGCCCTTTCTCGCTCCCTCTGGTCTCTTAAGGCACCTCAAGTCCAGTCACCCTAGCTTCAAGGGCGCACCAGAATCCTTCTGACCTTACATGGACATGGCGACCCTCGTCGGACCGCGGGCGCCCCGCTTCGAGGTCGCTTGGACCTCTGGTTGGTTTCTGCTCTGCTGGGTCCTGGTCCAGTTCACCGGCGCTGCAGGTGAGTGGCACCCGCCCCCCGAAGACCTCGGGCGCGCTGTCCGGAAAAAGGGAACCTGTCCTGGGTGATTACAGGCTCGCCCAGCTGCGTGAAGATACCCACCCCCCTCCTCCCCGCACCGGCTAACGCAGCTGAGTGCCAATGAACCCGGGTACCCAGGCGTGCAGGCTGGAGGAGAGAGTACGTAGTTGGTACTTCGGAGCCCCTTCTGCTGGAGACTCTTGCTTGGGGCATCTACCGTGGTTGCAAAAGTGGAATTTTGGATCCAGCATTAAGTTTAAGGAAAGAGCTTACAAGTGAGCCCCCGTGTAGCTTTGAAGATGGTGGTGCGCCATGGTCCACATCTGCATGGCTTGGAGTGCAACGGGTTGTTTATTATCCTTCGTTAGCTGTTCGCTTTCTTTCGCAAAGAGTAGAGTGCCCCCTATACCTGGTAGGTGTGTGGAACGGGCTGACTTAGCTGCTGAGTAACCTGTCTCTTCCTCCTGGTCTTTGTTAGAGGCAAGCCTGTTGCAAAAGGAGCGTTGAAGCAGGCACCGCTTTGTGGGTGCCCCATATACCTGTGTGGGGCTGGACAGACTTACCTGCTGAGTGTGCACAAAGCAGACCTTAATAATGAAGCACCCCAATCTAATAGGAGGGTAGGTTTTCGCAGGCCCTGTGTCTACCCTGGAGTAGACAAGTGTCAGTATAGACACTTGTCAGATGAAAATGGAAAAAAGGCCAGATTGGGTTTTATTCATTCATGCAAGCCTAACTTTTCTTACACATGTAGGATTTGCCTTTTTCTACAATACCCCAAAACCTCTTCCTAGCTGGATGCCCTTGCTCCCTTAGTATGAACTTCCAGATCTAGTTATCACAGCCCCCTCCCCCCCATGAAGAATTTCAAATAAGGGCCTGAAAGTCCTTGCCTTTCTCCTTCAACTACAGTGTAGACCAGTCATGAGGACATTCTAGGTCTAGGAAAAAAAAAAGTGGGGAACTTTTTTCTCCAGGTAATTCAGAGATAAAGATTTTGTTGTTGGCCACAAAATAAATGTGAGATTTATGGTGAGTGCGGGCAGAGAGGTGTTTCGTATTGTCGATGTGAAATCATCTGCTGAGCAACCCATGTATTAATGTCTGTTTTCCTGTTGTTTAAAGGCACTGCAGACATAGTAGTAGCATATAATTTAACTTGGAAATCAACCAATTTCAAGACAATTTTGGAGTGGGAACCCAACCCCGTCAATCACGTCTACACAGTTCAGATAAGGTAAGCAAGCATATAAAGGAAAAAAAGAAAGAAAATGAAGGTTTTTGATGTTTCTGCTGCTTCTCTGCTGATTACCAATGTCTTTAAAGCTGATTAATGGGTGAGATGTTTAACTGACAACAGAGAGGATGACTTGTTGACAGAGCCAACTCTATCAAGGCTGCAACCTTTCTAGACCTCAAACTGATTAAATGTTTTCATTGTCTATGCGGATGATGGAAAAGTTGACAAGGGGAGTATAGCTACTACGAGGGGAACCTTTCTGAGAAGATGCTGCTGGCACTGATGGCCATGGTGCTGGCCAACTGGGTGTTCATTTCATTTAAGCACACCCAACTTTTCCTTTCCTACTGTCTAGCCAGTGAGCCGAGTTGAAACATGCGGGCAAAGAGGTGGGGAAGAGTTCGGGGATACACATTTGCCCTCCAGCGGTATTTGATTCACTACATTTAAACTCTGTGATTCAAAATTCAATTATGTACATGATGAGAGGAAATCAAATTCATGATTAAGGAGCCAGGAAGAAATACTCCTGTGTCTGTACCCTCAGCTGCCAGGGAAGTTCTACCCCCCACAGCCTCCTCCATGATTGATAGGAGCCTGCACCTCCATGCACATATGTCCTTGTATCTTTCTTGATGGTTTTCACCAGGTCACGGATCAGATTTGGTTTCTGAGTTGGCCTCAGAGACTTGGTAGCAGTCTTATTCAGCGGAGGACTATTGCTTGGCTTTTATGTTAACACTAATTGTATAAAGACACAGAAGTATCACTGACTAAATTTAAAAAGGTGAAAGATTTATGCGATCTGAAAAGAAACTAGAGTATACTGACTAAATTAAAGATGTTTGTTTCAGCTTTTGGCTAGTCTTGCGGGCCATTAAGGACCGCAGCAGCCCACAATGGAGTGTGTCTTTAAGGTAGACACTCTTGTTTTTAAAAATGAACATGACAGGGCCGGGCATGGTGGCTCGTGCCTGTAAGCTTCAGCCTATGAAGCGGCCGGGGCTAGGAATCGCGGTTCGAGTCCTGCCTGGGGCCCGTAGCGAGACCTAGTTCCCAAAAAATAGTTGGGTGTGGTGGCGTGCGCCTGTCATCCCAGCTACCTGAGAAGCTGAGGCTGGGGATTGCTTGAGTCTGGGGTACCCCAGGCAAAGAGAGCCTGCGGTTCCATGGGCAAAAATAGCGAGACCTAGTCTCAAAAAAAAAAAAAAAAAAAAAAAAGAACATGACAACTGTTGCCAAGAAAACAGGGGAGAGGATTTATCTGTGTGTGCAGGACAGGGAGAATTTCCTAGCCCAGGATATTGTGATGATGGTCAAACCTGTCAATTCAGATTCTTCTGAGTGAGATTTACTAATTCTTGTGAGGTAGCGCTGAAGTTTACCTTAGTAAACACATTCCTTCCGGGTAGTTGAAAATAAGATTAAGGACTAATGCATACCTCCTAAGGATATTCAGTCATATTTGGGGTGACTATCTGGAAACATACTTATGACTTAATTTTTAAACATAAACTTTTGTTAACTTGAAGTTTTTGGACTTTCCAAGGTGCTGAACAGAGGGAGGGTCCCTGGCGTGCTAACAACCTAGTGTGACCTGCTGCCTGGGGCAGATAGGCAGGGGACAGGGGCATGAGTCTGTGAGCTGGTGGTCTCTACATGCCCTCCCCACTGTGCTGGTAGGCTAGTGAACAGTCCCTTCCACCCTTCTGGAAGCCTACCTTCCTTTTGTTTCTCTGTTGGCTAACGGGTCCCTGGATAGAAAAGACCATAGAATGTACTTTATAGAAGAAACTTGCCCAGGGAAGGAAAGGGATTTTCATAACTGCACTGATACTGAGTACCTCGCCCTCTGACCAAGTTCTCCCCGCACCATCACCTTCTCGGGTGGGTCTGCTGCAATGTGAGACCCCCCCACAGGCTTGAGGAGAAAGGAAGGCATTCCCACTGAGTCCCCATTGAAGGAGGAGAAAGATTTTTTCTCCTCCTGGTTTTTCTTTCCTAGAGAAAGAGTCCTAACCTACTGCTTCCCCTGCACCCACCCATCTCACTACCAGTGTCTCCAGGTGCCACTCTATGCCCAGAGCCTCTGATGGAGCGCCAGTAGGGGGGGAACTGTTTTCCCCTTTGGAAATAGTTTTCATTGGTGGTTGGGAAGCAAGATTGGCTCAAGTCTGAGCACCCACCATCACCTGTAATGTTGATTCTGTGGGGCATGTGCTGAATTTATAAAACGGAACTTCCAAAGCATCTAGAACACAACTGCCTCCAAAATGGGTGATACTGGATTCTGTTAGTCTGTTTTAGTACTTAAGTAGGACTTCTGTTTTGTCCATATCAGGAGATTTTGCAATCCCTAGCGGAATCTTGAAGACATTGAATTGTTAATGCTGGTAACATCAGTCAGAGACATTTACTGTAGAATTGCCCCTTCTTTACCTCTTCACAAGACTTACTATTTTCAAACATAGAGGTGCTTGTACTGAGTTTTGCCCCACAGGATATGGCTCCAACCCATGTGCTGGGAGGAACCGCATGCCAACCTCTCAGATGGAATGCAGCCTCCGAGGCCAGCAGTTCAGTTATCAGAACCACTTGTTTGCCTTAGCGATGGAGAATCGTCATGTTCTTATTTGCTTTTTTAAAATAGAAGTGATATGATATTTTCAATGCACTTTTGGTCATTCCGGAAATAAGACCACCTCTATTTTGATCGCAGAAAATGAGAGGTCTAGGAAACCAATATGTTAATTATAAATATCAATCTCAGTATAAACAACAATCTTAGTTTGAATTTTAACTCAAACAGTGTGTTCACCCATATCCTCCTGGCCTGGCTATTCCACTCAGACTTTATACATGTATGAATTTCAGGTTTTAGGCATGGGTTTAGATAGTTGGCCTCATGTGGCAGCTTGTTCCTCCCCCCCTCCCCCCCACGTAGCCTGTAAATGCAAACCAGGCTCAGCAAGGCCTGGCTGTCTAGGAAGCCCAGCTGCTTCATGGGGGAGCACCAGGCAGGGACTTCAGGCACCAAGCAGACAATGCTTACATGAAGTGATTCAACAGGGCTTTCAGGGCTAGGGCCAGGGAAGGGGGAGATCTGTTCTGAGCAGGATCTGGAAAGTCCTAGGAAAGTGGGCTTGGATGGTGGCCCCAAGTTCTTGCAGTTGATGATGCTGAAGGGAAGAATGGGCCAGCTGTCACTTGACAGGGCACAGAAGAGCATGGCTCAAGTTGCACTGACATTTATCCATGAACCCTTTGGCTCTGTAGAATAATTTCCATTTTTAATAAACTCCTTCCAATCATTTCCTCGTCAATGACATCTTGTAAAAGTAAGATTTGTATGTTAGCCTCTTGGTCTGTCATGCTTGTGGGCCAACTGCCTTCTGTATTCCATCATCTCTGATTGATGGGATGTGGCACAGCTCATAAAATGAAGGGAGGCATGTAGTAAAAAGAGATGAACAGATGCGGGTACTCCATAGTGTGACCTTGCACAAGTTACATAACATCTCTGAACTCCAACTGACCTGTGTCTCAGAAAGACCCAGTACACCCTGGCTGGGGTCCTATCAAATGAAGTCACGTTTTCTTGTCATGCCCAGAGTATAGTTAATTCAATATATGTTAAAATACTACATGAATCATGATCTGGATAGAATATGAGATAAAATATATGATTATATAGACTTCATTTTTACTCCAGTGGCAAGATCCTTTTATAGACTGTGATGTGAAAAACAGAGTAGGATGTGCTACAGCTAGTGAACAGTAATAATTAATGGGGTCTTGATAGAGGATTGTCTTTCTCCCCCGTAACCATGATAAATCATCTGCTTTTTCAAAAAGATATTTAACAACATGGTTAAGAACACAGACCCAGCAGTTAAACTTCTGTCTAGTGCAAAATCCATCTGCATGACTGAGAGCTGGTCACAGCCTCCCATTGCCTTGGCCGCCTTATCTGTGAAAATGGGGATCATGAGCACTGTTCGTGACCCGCTCACCTGACCATGGCTGGCAGGTTCCATTCTGGTGCCACAGTAATCCTAAGACCTACAATGGGCTGACTGATAGCTCTCAGGCTCAGGTCCCAGAGACAGCTTCCAGGGGCGGGGGGGACATAAAGTAAAAAAGAAAACAAGGGTCATTCCAGAACTACCACCAGTTGCTATGAAGACTCAGCTGCACCTGATTGCTCAGTATAGCAAATGCCACGTTGGGCCGGTTGTAGGTGCCTGCATATAACCCAGGTCCATAGCCAGACAGTTGTCCACCTTGTTGGATGCAAATCATAACCTGCTGCTTCTCTTTCTTCCTGTAGCCGCCAGCTAGGAGATTGGAAGGGAAAATGTTTCTCTATCTCAAACACAGAGTGTGACCTCACCGATGAGATTGTGCAAGACGTGCATGAGACATACTCGGCTCGGGTCCTTTCCCACTGGACAGATGACCAATTTTTTACTGAGGAGCCTTTGTTCACCAACTCCCCAAAGTTCACCCCTTATCTGGAGAGTAAGTAGCTCAGTATATTGGGATTTTCATTCTTGTTGTAAGCTTCTGAATGTCCCTGAGAGCTTCTGACCCTTAAGGACCATTAGGTAACAAACATTTTTCCATAAACACATCTTCTTTCTCAAACTGGTATGTGCACATTCACTTCTCTCCTCCCAGATGTGGTAAGAGGGTCACAGAACATGAACTTGGAGTTCAGAACAGCAACTTTGTCCAAAGTGACAAGGACATTTGAAATTCCACCGTGACTCCCAGCAGGCAACATGGCTATAGAATGTCCCAATACCTGGAGAGCCACAGACCTCAGCACTTCTGGGGGGGGGGTGTGTGTGACTTCATGCATGTGTTTTTGGAGGGGTGACTAGTTTGTTACTAATGATTTTTTTTTTCATAACAGCAAAATTCATAATAGCAACAGCCCAACGTGGCATTTGCTATACTGAGCAATTCAGGTGAAGCTGAGTCTTCATAGCAACCTGTGGTAGTTCTGGAATGACCCTTGTTTTTTTCTATTTTATGTCCCCTCGCCTCTGGGAACTGTTTCTGGGACCTGAGGCTGAGCGCTATCAGTTAGCCCATTGTGGGTGTTAGGGTTTTGTTTTGTTTTTTAACCAGATGGGTATAGGATTGGGGAGCAGGAAATCCACCAGTCTTGGATTTCACTATCTCCCCATAATATTCAGAATATATATCTTGGATCTTTCTTTTCAGTCATCAGACCAGAGGTCATACCTAGGTCAAGGTTTTTCACAAATGGTCCCAAATTATGGGTAAAGTCAATTCCCCTTGAGATCATCATTGGGCTGGCTGGCCTTTCCAATCACTTGGCCGTGATTTGAGTCCCATGATCTGCTGGCTCTTGCCAAGCCAGCTCCCTGCCTCCTTCCTTCATGCTAGTCTTGAAAATGTGGAATGCTTTCCTCCCTAGCTTTTGCCCCAGTAAGTCAACCTCAGATTCTAATAAGGGAATGCTGAGAATTCCTGCCAAGTGGGAGACTCCAAAGTTTGGGGGTCACGATGATGGATCTGAACTCAGTATTTTAAGTGAACACATGTCACACATTGAGAAAAGTGAAATCAGCTGCTCTTCTAAGAATCAGAATGAAAGAATAGGTTGAAAGTGTGTGTCGTGGGTGTTTTTATATATACTCCTCTGAGAGAAGTTTCTTGAGGCAGCAATGGTGAGGAGGACCTAGAAATGTTCAATTAGCCTGCCCTCTGGTAGCTACCTGGAGGGCCAAGCTGAGGGTGATTCTGGCTGCCTTCCCCCAGCCTTTTTGCCAGCACCTGTCTCTGAGCTCATCTGCTGCCTGTGGCTTCAGCCACATGCACAGGCACCTCCAGTAACTTGGCAGCACTACTGGATCTCAGCCTCTCTCTCATGCATGATGTGATCGTGATTCATCCTTTTAGGGTTCTCAGATTCCTTCTGAGGCTTTTTGGGGGGTCAGCCACATCACATCCCATTTTTGGCACAAGGCAAGAATGATATGTTTATTTTGCAGGTGCACACACCTACACACATTGCTTGCATTAAATGATTAGGATTTGTTTCATTGTCATTCAATCCAAGCACGCCAGAGCATTCAGCCACTCAGAGACTTGGTGGTTATAACTGGTTCCTTGAAGCACCAAAGACATGGCCTGGTCTTTCCTGGTTCCTCTACTTAGCCTATAGAACCTCCCGCGATTGTATTGTTTAATACAGTTGCCACAACCACAGGTGGCTACTGGGCATTTGGAGTATAATATGGTATGTGTAAAATATACACTGGCTTGTGCAAAGCACTTTGAAGTTGATTACATGTTATTTAGCTATACTGGGCTACATAAAATGTATTATTAAAATGAGTTACACCTGTTCCTTTTCATGTTTTCCAATGTGACAAGGACATTTAAAATTCCACCATGGCTCCCAGCAGCAACATGGCTATAGAATGTCCCAATACCTGGGGGAGCCAAAGGCCTCAGCACTTCTGGGTGTGGGGGGGGGGTGACTTCATGTATGTGTTTTTGGAGGGGTGACTAGGTTGGTACTAATGATGATAACTCAATGGGATTCTGCTTTGCACAGAATTTTTTCATTCCAACCAAGCTCATTTTCTATGTTTCAGCCAAGCTTGGACAGCCAGTCATCCAGAGTTTTGAGCAAGTCGGTACTAAACTGAACGTGACTGTACATGATGCAGATACTTTAGTCAGGAAGCAGAATACTTTCCAGAGCCTCCGGAATGTTTTCGGCAAGGACTTAACTTACACACTTTTTTACTGGAAAGCCGCCAGCACAGGCAGGGTAAGCATTCTTTCATTTGCATTTATGATTAATTGAAAGCCATGGATCAGTTGTATTATAGCTCATTTTGTTCTCCCAGTTCAAAACTAGCAGAAAGGGGTGGCTGAGCAGGCAGTGGGGTGAATGGGGAGAGGTGTTCACTCTCCTGCTTCTCCTGGGGGCTTCAGGGAGGGACCTCAGCCAAGAGGCTAGACCAGGTCAGTTCTAGGGTCCTGCCAGTTCCCACATTTTTCCTGACCATTCTGAGATGCTACTAAGCATTCCAGAGACAAAAATTGTTTTCCACTCAATGGCTGATACTTCATCCTTTTTTCCCTTTACCATAGTATCAGCTGAAGGGGCAAAATGGGTTTGCTATGACTAGATTGGATATCTTTCATCTTAGAAAAAGCATCCTTTCCAGTTACCAGGGGGAACCAATTAGGCAAGTCACTTTTAATCCTTTAAATGCCACATTTAAAGGTACCCATGTTACTTTAGTAACTTAGTAAAAAGAAAGCATTCACTCTGAGCCCAGATGAATTAACAGTGGCTTACCTTTCAACAGAAAACAGCCAAGACAAACACAGATCAGTTTTTGATTGATGTGGACAAAGGAGAAGACTATTGTTTCTATGTTCAGGCAGTGATTCCATCACGTAAAACTAACCAGAAGAGTCCAGAAAGTTCCATTCAGTGCACCAGCCAAAGGAAAGGTGTGTCCCGAGGTGAGTTACTGCATCCGTCATCTTTCGTCTGGAGGCCTGGGTGCCGAGCTCCACCCAAACCCTGGATGTATATCTTTCATGCAGGGAGAACTGCCTTATTTTTGTGTCTTTGTTTTATTGAAGGTGCACTTACAATCTTGTGCATTTAGAGGGATTTTTATGTTGCTCCCTTGTATCAGCAAGTGAGCTCTCTGCCAAGCATAGGCACATGGTAACATGTGAAGGATTTATATATTGCAGGCTTCTCTGGGCATTTTTTCATCCCTCAATTCTGATCCAAAGGATTGGGAGTGGTTTCTGGATCAGCACCCAGTAGACCTTTGTGAGCACCCATTCAGGGTGGTGACTGCAGCGGTTATAACATGTCTCATGGATCAGGGAAGGAATGAGTATGTCAGCTGTACTGGTGCACATGTGTGTGCATTTGGCATGTCATGCGTGTCCATGCATGTGCACCTGGGCCACTCCTGAGGAAGGAGTGGGTCCTCACTGGCAGTGCTGCAGATGTTCCAACACATTCATGAGGCAGAACGCCTGGGACCCTCCCTCCAGGCTGGAGCGGAAGGTGCTGAATACTCCTGAGGAACAGAGGATCCATGAGTAGAGCTGCTGACCTAGCTCCTTTTAAGACAGGATTTAAATGCTTAAAGGTTTCAGTAAATTCTCTCCTGTTGCTTACACTGACACACAGAAAGGGTTCTGCTTTCCTCTGGCCATGACCACTCTGAACTGTTGCAGCCACAGTCTTTGCACCCATATCCCCAACACCCAGCTGAAATTCTATTGCTCTGTCTGTGTGCTCACCCAGAAGGCAGATCTGCTCTGCCTCTTCTCTGTCAGCTGAAATGTATCCTTGGAGAACCACTGCAGATGCCACCTTCACCAATGAAGGTGCCCCAGCCAGACCTCAGCTCTTCTCCATCGGAAATCTAGAACATTCCATAGCACTCTTTGCATTGTCAGTTCATCTTCTGCATCTCCATTGCCACCCAACTCCATGTTATTTTTAGTCTCTTATTTCTAATAGTTCTCATTTCTGATGAGACTATGAGAATTACCCCATTTATTCAGGGACACGTTAAGTGCTTTTGACCATTGTCAATTGTCTTAAAATGTCTAGGATTTGACAGATTCTTTCCTAATCTAAATGTGTTGTGATGCAAAGAGTAGAGGAAAGAAATTTCACATTATGCAAAAACAGAATGCTGTAATTTGGGGTTGGTTATGCCCTCCGTTCTGCCCACTGAGAAATAACATTCACATTCTTCACCTTGGTTGACCTGTTACCTTTTATTTTTCAGAAATGCTCTTTATAATTGGCGCAGTAGTGCTGGTGGCCATCATCTTCATCGTCATTCTGACCGTATCTCTGTACAAGTGCAGGGAGTCGAAAGCAAGGCGGGGTGGAAAGGAGAACTCCCCTCTCAATGTTGCATAAAGAAGAGCACTGCTGGAGCTGCCAACTACTGCAAATTTTATACTGCACTGTATCAAAGAATGCTTAAGAGAATAGACTATATGGGAACACACAGAAGGATTTGGGAGCTTGGAGACTCTTGGGCACAAAGAAAGCTCTTTATCCGACCTGTTGTCACCATTAGCATTCTGGTTTTGACATCAGAATTGATGTCCTCTTGGAAGGTAACGGATGGTACAAACTATTCCAAGTTTTAAAGATTTTTACTTTAACACTATGGCACCTTTTGCACATATCATGCTATAGACGGTATATTCTACACTCAATGATGAAACCAGGTCATCTGAGTAAAAATAAATGAACAAATGCCTTAATGGATTTTCATGGAGAACTTGGGAGAAGCTGACTTCAAACCATATGGGAAAGTAAAGTGTAAATCAGGTGGACTTTTATAACACATCTGTCCTTTTATAATATGGTGTTTAGGCTCTTTTTTTTTTCCAGGACTTTTCTGGAACAAAACATTTGGCAAACTTTTATATGAATGCTTTAAACGCAGAGGTCTTCTATTTGGGGCACATCCCTGTTATGCATTACAATTTAGCACTTTAATCAACTTTAATGCTGTTGATGAAATACTTGACAGCTACCTATGTTTTTATATGACTACTACACACTACATAGACTTTATGTTCTTAGGTACTTAAAGTTTCTTTGGTCAACATTGTATATATTTATATTTTTAAAATGGTTTTATATTTGGGGGTTTTCTATTTATTAGAGATAATATTGCTCTGTTTGTATATATCGAGATAATTTATTTAATATACTTTTATAAATAAAGGTGACTGGGAATTGTGACTGTGTTTACGCCTCTTCCATATATTGATGGTTTGGTCGCTGTAGTAATTGACTGCTGCTGTGACAAATGACCCTAGAATTCTGAGCAGCTTATAACAATATTATCTTTACCCCTCCTGTACTTACAAGCTGGGTGGCTGGGAGTTGACTGCAGGGCTTCTTAATGTCTTCTCACTCCAGGAGCCAAACCAAGGAAAGGGGAAAGTCCTTTTGGATGAGGACAGAAGGAAAATCAGAAGACTGGTGGAAATAGGCAGCCACTTCTTCAAACTTTAAGTGGGCTCTTAAACCATTTATTCCACACTGCACTGACCCTTTTCTGACCACTGACCAGGCAAGAGGATACCGGGCACCTAGGAGGACTCCACCTCCAGAGTGGCTCCACCAGTCACAGCCTGGGCAGACCTGGGGAGGGGGGGGAGGGGGGGGTGAGTCCTACAGCCTCCTACGGACTTAAGAATTGTGCCTGCAGGTTGGAGAGGAGAAAGGAAGAAAAAGTCTTTGAATTATAGTCTTAAAAGACAATTGACTACAAAGAAAATCTACTATATAAAGAGACATGAAATGGGGCCTGGATTTAATAAAAAGCAAAATCAATGGAGAGTTCTCTACACGTAGGGCTGGATCTTCCCCAAATTAATGTCCCTTTGCGGGGGGTGGGAGTGGGTGGTCCTGCCAGTTGACTCAGTCATGGATAGGTTGAATTGGCTTCTAGAATGTAGAAACTGTAAGGTATTCACTCAAAAATTTAGCAGAATTGCCTGTTTCCATCGAAGAAGATTCTAAGTAGAGGTGGAAATGCGTTGCTGGCACTGAACCAGATCGCAACCACCTTTGCTTGGTGGAAAACTGCCAGTGGTCTAAGGGAACCTCCAATGGCACATCCACCTGAAAGTGTTCCCACAAGGAGACACTAGAAGGTTGGTAAGTGAGCAAAGACTCGATCCAACTGTTCATGAACATTTGGTACACATTGTTCGTTCACTCTAAAGAACTCCCAGCATTGTCCATTAGACTGTAAACATGAAATGTTTGATATAATCTCACATCCTAAGGAAGGATGGTGATGTCACCAAAAAACTTAAACAAATTAAGCCTTGAGGTGCCCAGAAAGCTGGTAACTCAAAGGAGAAAAAAGATGGTAACCATTTTGGAGAAATTAAAGGAATAGATGAGTGATTGGTTTTATGGGTTTGCCTGCCATGATCCATCTGTGTCCATGCTGGAGAGGCTGAGTTTGCCTGATTGTAGGGTTTTGTTATACCAGAAAAGGGGGAGAGAGGGGCATTTGCAGCAGAGTCAAAAGGAGGGTCTGGCAGGAGGCCAAATTCGAAAAGAAGAGTGCTCTGGCTGATATCTTATAGTTTGAATTCCTGCTCGAGCCAGGCCACCCAGGACCAAGAGTTTAGAGACTCTGAGGGGGAGAGCAGGCCTCACACAAGCCTTCTGAGCCGTCCTCCCCTTGGGCTGTACTTTCCCTGCCAAGAATAATTACAGCATTATGTAACTCCCAGGCCTCCCCTAATCTAAGGAATTTGAATGTCCCTCTAAAGAAAGAACTGGCAGGGTGAAAGGTCTGGGTAGTAATGAGGTGTCTGGCTGTTCACAGGGAAGGAATTCATCACAGACGTGAATGAAGCTGGACTGCAACAATCGGGAAACCTCTGCATTGCACATTCTATGGCCCAAGTTGGTACCCTTCTTCTCATCATGGAACTTGAACAGCTGCTACTAACATCAATGCCTTCAAGAGGGCATTGTATACATTGCCAACTAGACTCCACAAACTACTGGGCTAGAATATACTTCATGACTTCTAGGTCTCAGTGCATCCCAGAAAGCTAACTGTGAGTAAACTAAACTTTGGTGCTTGGAAGAAAGACTTTTCCATCTTCACATATGGGCTAAGTTTGGACTTACATATAAGCAACTAATACTTGTGAAATCCAAAGACATTTCCCCTTAAGTCACAGCTGACAGCCTGTACTCTCTTAAGTAAACAAAGGAACTATTCTCTCCATCCATCAAGTAGCAAATATACCCATTTCCAAAAGCAATTTTTACCTGTTGTAGGGTATCTGTGTTGAGTGTGTGCTGTTTTTCTCCTTTATTACCTTCTCAGTCAGGCTTTTAGTGTGGACACCTATTCTCCTCTTCCAACACCCCTGCTCTTTGCCTGGGGATCTAGACCATTCTGTCTCTGTCAATCAGCATCCTTCTTCCTCATGGCTGCAGAAATTGATTTCCCTAAATTTAGTCTGAGAACCTAGTCTAGGAAAGGTGAATCTAAGGGCTTTTTCTGAGGATGTTGGTATACTCTATTTCTTGCTGAACATAACCAAGAAAGATGTAGCTCCAAGACCTGCTTGTAATTATCTGGAGACCACAAAGGGAACCAGCTTCAACTGGTGCTGACACATTGAAGACAAATATATTATGACATAAAGAAACTTAGTAGTGACACCACCAAACTGCTAGATCAACCCTTGCCTGAAATGACCCCTACCCAAGGATTTACCACTGGAAAAAAGCTGATTGTTTGCCCAAGCTTGGCTGAGGTTTTCTGACTCCAGGCAAATCAGCCTAATTGACTCTATATAAGCATTGACCGTGAAACATAAACAAAGAGGTCAAAGATGTTTATAATGAAGTTGCTAATATAAAAAGTTTATAATGCAAAATAGTAGTCCATTTCCTCACCCTCTCAGCCTCTGGGTGATAGTGCCCTGAAATTGTCCTTCCAGCACTTTCAAAGTCTTCCTTTCAGTTCAGTCTTATCCAAAATATAAACCTACCGTAAGATTTTAAGTTTTTCTTAAAATTTGAAATTTTAATTTTAAAAATCTTAAACTTTTCTATAAAATTTTCTGAAAAAACGTTTTCCTTTGATCTCATAGAACTCCTATCTGAATTTCCTTAGTTTCTACTCCTTGGACACCAACCTCTTATTTCTGACATTCGAATGTTGAATTACTTTAGTACTCTAACCTAGTCTCTATCAATCATAGTCACTCTCCAGGTGACACATCCAAGCCCATGACTCGATCACTTTGCTCTTTCATGCCGCATGCCCATATTTTCTACATGTTCTAAGACTCCCAAAGTCTATCTTAGCCCCCAGCATCCTTTCCAGCACTCACATTGAACTACTTACACAACTTCTCCATCTAGATGTCTAGGAAACATCTAGGTAGAAGAGAATCTGTCATTTCCCCCAACCTCCAAATACATTTCTTCCCCATTTCAAGAAATGGCATCACCACAGGCTCAGGCTGCAACCCTTGGTGTGATCAATGCTTCCTCTTATGCTACATTCAATCCATCAGCAAAGCCTATCAGTTCCATCTTTTAATGGTATCCCAGTTTTGAAAGTCACCTTCTCCATCATCCCTCTAATTTAAGTGCTTTCATCTCCTACCAGCTTATTGCAATACCCCCCTCGATGGACTCCGTTTCCACATTTAGTCTCCTACAGCTTATTTTCTTTGTGACAGAGTAGTCCTTTCAAGAAGGACTTTGCACAAGGTTTGAACAAGAGAAACGGCCATGAGAAGGTTGGAGTGGTTAGAGGTGGCAAGAGATAAAAGGGGTGCCAACAGACTTCAGTTCAGCCTCTGTCTCATGTAGGGTAAATGAGTTAGGCTTTTTTCTCCATTAGCCCATATAAGCATCTGTAGTATTGTGTCTTCCCCCCGATTGTGCAGCCCAGTGGGTGCGCACACATGTAGGTGTGCAGACCTGGGCCTAGAAGACAGGGGGTGAAGGGGTGCAGGAAAGCACATATATGAGCATGAGAGAACATCAAAGAGGGGGCCCAGAGAAAGAGTGTGAAGATTCATGGGGGCTCCCCAGACCCCTCCTACACCGCCAGTCCTGGCCCTGCCCTGCATGGTGTGTCTGCATAACTGCTGGAAGCAATAAAGAACCTATGCAGGTCGGTGAGCCTGATGCCTGTACTCGCCCCTACAATGGGCAACAAGGATTGGTTACAGTAGACGCTCTTATTCTTGATTTTTTTTCTCCCTGACTTCTGCTGACCAATAGTGACCCTGCAGCAGACACAGAGGAAAGGATTTCTCATGGGCTTTCCCACCAGTTCCCCAGGGACCCA
Source organism: Uropsilus gracilis (assembly GCA_004024945.1). Lineage (NCBI taxonomy): Eukaryota > Metazoa > Chordata > Mammalia > Eulipotyphla > Talpidae > Uropsilus > Uropsilus gracilis. The sequence goes on along the minus strand of PVHY01004415.1, from coordinate 26,404 downwards.
AGGAGGAAATAACTACAGTCTTTGTAGGGTTCCACGAAGGCTTCAAGGAAGATCAGCTGGCACTTGAGAGCAGATCACTCAATTCCTTAATGGAGCACAGGCAGGTCCACACAGGGAACCTGTGACTCAGTTCCACCTCCCGCCCCATGGGGGCGCCTGCCTTGTCGTCACCATGCAGGCCTCCCTCTCTGACCCACAAGGGCCAGGTGGTAGCCCATGGATACAATAATGGCAACTTTCCACAATTTTTCTAGCAGTTGATTCCATTTTTAATTTAGGCCCCTTGCATGGGCATAGAAACCAACCCTAGCAGTTGAGTGATTCCCTGGAATGTCAGCTTTTCCCCTGTCAAGTCACAGTCACAACCGCCACGTTCTTAGCATCCAGGCCCCTCATTTCCCTTCTGGCTGGTCTCTTCTGTCAGCTGGGAAAGCCCTTTTCTCAATGGAGAGAGTGACTGGAGTGGTTGGGGTGGAAAGCCTCCCCCTGCCTGTCTCCATTCCCTCTAAATCTCTCATCTGTGCATAGTCCTGTCTGTTCACACTGTTCTGAACCACAGGAGACTCCAGTTTTCTCTAGTTTTGCTGTCATTTCCTTCCTGAGGCAATGACTATAGAAATGCCAACTGACTGAATAGAGTGTGGGGTCAGGGGTGAAAGGACACAGAGAAAAGAGCAGAGCCTGATAGTTCAAAGGATATCATTCCATATTCCAACTAAAGAAAGGTCTGAAAAATCATTCACATGAATGCATCAATGACTCATACTGTTTTTACCAAAAGTACGAAGGAGTAATCGTGGGATTTCATGCATGAGCTGCTACGAGGTTTGGTGGGAAGTCAGAAGAGGAATCCTCTCTCCTCCCTAACTACATGCTGAACCGCACTCTGTAAGACAAATCCCAGGTCTTCCTGAGCACCCCACTCACCCCACTTACTCTTCGCTCCAAGTCCAGCCCACATTTTTAATGTCTCTTCCCCTTATAAACAGCCAAGCCTTGCAGTTTTCTTTTAAAGGGAAGCCATCTGCATGGTGGCAAAGAGTATATCCTGTGTGCCCACATGATTCCCTGAGAATTAGTTTTCATTTCCTTGGACAGTTTTAAACTACTACTTTGTTCTACTGCTAGCTTACTCTGGAGCTTCTCAAAATGATCCCCAGATGAGAAGCATTGGCAGCACCTGGGAGACAGCCATGAGCTCAGGCTTATTGAGTTAGCATCTGTACTTTAACAAGAAGTCCTTCAAGTGATTCTAATTCGTCACAAAGTCTGAGTTCCACTGGCTTGACCTCTTACACCACAAGGAGAAGCTGAGAATAGGCACAAACAGGGTATTCCCAACCCCTGAAGAGATCAGATTAACCATCTGAAAGCCATACTCAAACGAAGAACACATGCAATATAAGATTCTCCAAAGCCAGCCGCTGTGGTGCACAGCTTTAATCCTGCCTAGGGTGGGAAGCTGAGACAGGGAATCTCTTGAGTCCGTGGTTCAAGACCCGCCTGAGGCAACACAGCAAGACCTAGTCTTAAAAAATAGCTGAGTATGGTGGTGTGTGCCTGTAACCCCAGCTACCTGGGAGGCTGAGGCTGGGGATTGCTTGAGTCCAAGTTACCCCAGGCAACATAGCAAGACCTAGCCTCCAAAATAAATAAGATTTTCCATGTATAGACTGCACCTGCCATGCAGACTGTGTGTAGACGAGGCTTGTCACATACAAGTCAGGCAGCATTTTCCCTCTTCCAAGAAACAGACGGTGCTGATGCTGTTGGTCTGGAGTTGCGCAGGGCCCATACTTTGAGAATCATTCCTTCTCTTTCAAGGGAACTTAGCATAACTGGGGCGCTGGTCGAGTGGCTAACTGGTCTCAAGAACCTGATGCCTTTTTAGCGTAAATTCCAAGATTCTGTGTTGTTGGAACATTAGTGATTAACAATAAAAGAATCACTCTTTTGAAAATGCTTCTTAAAAAAAATTCAGGAATTCTGAAACTGACAAACTGCAATTCATCTTGAATACACAATATTTAATGTTTTAAAATAGGTTCCTAACAGCTTTAAGGTTCTTAACATAGCATTCTTTACATGAATTTTCAAATATTAACCAATATGCCCAATCAACAATTTGTCTTTTCGGAATATCATGTCAGAGAAGAAGAAATGTAACAAAGGGGGGAGGAAAATGCCCTCTCTTGGGTAGTGGCTTTTGGGACTGGCAGCTGCCTTAGCATTAAGATTCTGGCGCCACCTTCAGGTGTAGAGGAGGATCAGCACTTTGACCCCAAAGGCCACAGACAGGATAGGGAGCCTTCCTAAAAACCAGAAACCAGAACACCTGGTGAATGATGAACAAGGCCACCGGATGGAGGTGTGGACAGAATCACTGAACCAGCGAACCTTCTCCAAGTTGCTGTAACTCTACTTCTGACAGTCACTAATTCATCGCTAGAGCTCCCACCCACCCTGTCACTAAAGTATGGTTTGGGAACAGCAACTTTAGCATCATTCAAGAGCTAAAGATGGAAATTTTAGGGCCTCATCAGACCTAAAGGCTCAATCTTCATCCTCCAGGTGATTTGGACACACACAAGTCTGAGCAACTCTGCTCTCTGTAGCCCACGACAGCCGATTTCACAGGGCAGAAGAGGGAGAAGAGAGACAGGTACACCAGCACCCGGCAATGCCATCTACTAAACTTAGGTATCCGCGAGCTACTCTTCATACTGTGGGGTCAGTAAGTTTTCAGGGTTCTTCCCCTTTTGCCATTAGCCTCTCTGGTCAGCACCTGTGGAATTCACCCTCCACAATTCTGGCCCTGTGGGTGTGCGCCTGTGTGAGTCAGCACACCTGAACCTAGGAGAGGCTGAAAGAGTGTGTAACCCTGGGGGATGGTGAGAAAGGAAGGTGAGGGGAGCACAGAGTAAGGCGAGCTCCAGGAGAACCCAAGGGAGAATCAGAACTTGAGAAACTCAAGTGGCTGTTTCTTTGCAGCCTGTTTTCTCTTCGTTCTTAAGAATGCTGTGAAGATAAGGGCACAAACATTCTTTGACTGCTAGAGTCCATGATGAATCCACCCAGATTGAGATGGTTATAAAACTGTTAAAGTTGCCATTCCCAAGTTATCATCATATTGCACATATTACACATTCCCAAAGACAGTATTACTGTGTGCCATTTGCAAACCAGAAAAACCATTGCAAAGGAGACAAGGAAAACCTCTCTCCTTGTCTCCAGAAAACTGAGACAGAAAACAGATAGTGACCTCCTGCCTATACTCCCCCTTCCTCAATTACTCTTAGGCTTTAGAATGTTAATTGCCTCTCAGGTTTGTTTGTCTTCTTTGAAATTCAACAGACCCTTGCCCTGTCTCTATAAATACCCCTTTCTTTTGTTAATAAAGTTGCCTTTTGGCTCATAACCTCCATTAGGCCCCCAGTCATGGCTGGGCAATCCCTGATTCTTCTCTGTACCTTGTCTCCAGCTGTCAACACAGTATTTTGGGAACCTCTGTCTTAATCCATGACTTTCTAAAATTCAAAAGCTTTCCTGTTTCAATTCCAGTGATTCATGCACCCTGCTTCTGCCTACCTATCCTTCTAAACTGTTCCTGTTTCCTGGATCCAGACTCCCTGTGTCCTCCTAGTCCCAAACTCCTCACCAAATTCTTACAATTCTTTACTATGACTTATTATCACACACTGTTCTGTCACAGCCCCTTTTCTGGATTGTAGTTTCCTTGAAAAGAATCATGGGTATGTATTTAAAGTCATTCATTCACTAATTCTAAGCACCTGCTGTGTGTCAGACTTCTTATGGATTTGATTAAAATACAAGTATAATCACAGCTCTTCTGGACCTCATGTATTTGCAGGGCAAAATGTCAAACAAGTGATAACAGAACTTATATATAGTAGGGAAAGTAGAGGGTGTTTTAGAGAACTTACGTGGGGTTATCTAACTTACACTTGGGAAGGTTTCTAAGATCTTGGCAGAAGGACACAGAATTAACAAGCAAAGGGAGGAAGGGAAGGGAGAAAGTGCAAAAGGTGTCCCAGAAGAGGGAGTGCTTTCACCACTAAACAGTATCTTAGGTATCAGGTAACAAAGGGATCAGAAACAAAGATGCATTTGACAAAGTTTGGAGTTTCATGTTGCCTCTCAGTCACTTGGGAAAATGTCTTCAGTTAAATAAAGTTATATCAATTAACTTACCTTTAAAATGTATCTTTAAAAGACAGCTTTTGAAACATGGATTTTTTTTAGGATGACAATTTTTATAAAGCGGAACCAGAATGATCAATTACATGGTGTTAACTTCTAAGAACCAGCAGAAGCTTCACCTTGGAATCAACAGAAAATTCAAAGATACTAAACACAAGTCTCCTCTTCATCCTCCCTGGGAATCTGATGCTATAAAGAACATCCCAGAATCAAGGCCCAATTATTCATTTTGAGTTTTCTTAGCTGTTTTAAATACTGCTAATGTAAGCAGTCTTGTTTTAAATGACCATTTTATTTTATTAAGGCAACAGCAGTGGGTGTGGTATGGCGTAGGGTAAGTTGATCAGGCTTTTTCCTCCACTAGCCTGCATAACCAGCACCTATGCTACTGCACCCTCTCCATGATTGTGCAGCCCAGTGGGTGTGCACAGGTGTAAGTGGGCTTACGTATGGAAACACCCGGACCTGGGAAGAAAGGATAAAAGGGCAGCATCACCCCAAGAAGGGAACACGAGGGGCATTCAATGAGAGAGATGCCAGAAAGAGGCCAGAGAAAGAATGTGGAGATTCCTGGAGGCCTGACCTGCCTCCCAGTCCTCCACACCCCGCCCTGGCCCTGCCCTGGCCCTGGCCTGCCCTGTTTGTGTAACTGCTAGAATCCATAAAGAACCTACCAGGAGTCTGGTGGTTGCAGGGCAATTGGTGACAAGGATGGTTACACAATGTATGGAAACATAAGCACTTTTTGGGGGGGAAACATATACGATACAGAGACATCAAAGTCTTTTATGAACTTCCAATTAAAAATGAAACAGGCATTTCTCCTCCCCTGTTGCGAAGATACCATATAACCCCGAATTAATTTAAAAGGTGTACCCCATCAAAAAAAAGTGTGACCCATAGGAACAAAGAAAAGGAAAAAAATTAATGGACTAGCACTTTCAGCAAATAATGAACAGAGAAATAGGCCTTTTTGCACATGGAAAAAGGAAGCTCTACCAAATACAGGGAAAAAACTGTCAAGTCTTCTTAGCTGGTAGTGTACACTCTGATTTTTCAGAAGCTTCCCCTCAATGGGGACGTACTTTAACATTTGTTAAATTCAAAAAGGAAGGAAAAAAATAGAAAAAGTAAAGTTTGACAGAAGACTTTATTACAGCAGGAATTAAGAGGCAATTAGGAGCGTATTTCTATTAAGAAGTTTAGGGTAACCTAGAAATCTAAAACTCTCAAACCTCCCCCATGCTTTAAAATCTTTCTCAGTACTGAAAATACCTCCTTGGGTCTCTTGGCTGTTTGGTGGCATTTGTGAGGTACAGTAAAGGTTTTATCTGGATTTTCTAAAAGAATTGATTCAGTTAAAAACCACATTTGATGAAACATTTTTAAAAGAGAAACTGGGTGCTGAAAGTTTTCTGAGTTATTCTGTGTGTTTTACATGGAAATGATACAAACTATCCTATTCAGGTACCAGAATAAAAAGAACAAGCCAAGGTTGTATAGGATATCTGATTTTTGTTTTTTAATCTGAACAGAAAATCGGTAAGTATACAAGTTTGCTTAAGAGAAGTGGTAAAAATTGAATGTTACACATTAGGGAATCAGCACATCAAGTTTTACTTCGGTAGCCGGTGATTTTTAAAGTTAATTCTGCACAAAACCAAGAGCAGTTATGCAGATATAAGGATATAAAATGCCCCTTTCTGAGCCCTAGGTTTGATAAAAACTGATTTCATATCTAGCTTATTGATATATTCAGTTTCAGTTTTCCCTGTGCAAATAATACATGTAGTCATTAATGGTGGCAAAGTGGAACAGATCGATCTAGCATTTTTAACATTATAACCCAAATATAAAAAAGTTATTAAAGATTCAGAGATAAACCAGTGCCTAGTAAACATAATTCACTTGTGTGTATAATTCCGAAAGATACCTTTATACATAAAATCACAGTCAAAGAGTGATAGCGCTGTGTGCTCAGTGCATCACTTCCTGTAGTGCATTCCTACCGGCCATCTGGAGTTTGACACCATGTAACCACCATGCTTCTAATGAACGGGCATCCAGCAGACATAATTCCATCCAATTCTTTAGATGGAATCTAAAAGTCTTGGTAGACCTTGAGCTTGACATGTAAGGACTTTGTGTTTTAATATCCCAAACATTGGAAAGGCCAGGTGTGGCACATAGTAACCACCCCTCTTGTAAGCAAGACTGCACATATACTTTTGTTATACCACCACACAAAACCCCCAAGATCGCTCAATACTGTAAAGATTGAGAGGGGTACATTTATGACTTAGCCTAGGAAAATGCAAAATGGCTTTCCTGGAGTCAAATGGACCCCAAGACATAGGGAGACAAGGAACAAGGATGACTTTGGCAGGTCAAGGAATCTGCCACTGTGAGATAAACGCTACTATTATGCAGTGACGGATTCCATGTTTGTAATACACTATGATTTGCTTGTTTCTCACAATCATGGGGGGGGTGAGAAAATGAAACTCAGACTATCTTATGAGAACAGAACAAGTGATGACCCCAGATTTAAATAGGGCTCTTCATTGAAGGAAAAGATAGAGCCATAAAAGTCAAATTAGCTGACTTCAAATGGTTTACATCCCAGGATGAATCAGGTTACACTGATTTAAGCCCAATTTAATTTAGGCAGGTTTTTAACCACAAGAATAAGGAAATTCTTAGTACATATTAATAATTAAACCAACATATACACAATTAGCAATATCCTATATAATATTAAATGTTTTAACAACTTGTTCTCAATTATTTTATAACTGGTTAATTTGTTGCTTTGTTTAAAAAAAAAAGCGCTCAACTTTATTTTACAATGTACACTGTGATTTCTAAGTGTATTCTGTATTTCACTGAAGCCCACGGGTGCAGCTCTCCGGTTCTAAGAGCCAAATTCAACTGTGTCTTCTGTGATCTGTTTGAATTCATAATTTCCTCTGCCATCCATATGCAGGTAGTACTACGGAAAAGAAACGGGGGGAAAAATCAGTAAGAATTTTCCCAGTGTCAGAAATTTATGTAGAAGTTGTGATATAAAATGGTTGGAGATGATTATTTCAAGTCACTAAAACCTGCAAAAGTTTATGTAGTAAATCCTTCACATCTTTAATAGGTTCTTGGAAACTCTGGCTTTACAAAAAAACAGTGTCTAATAAAATCAGATTCTTGAATAATGTCATTTCACTCAGAGTAGCTAGCACAGGATTCTTTTTTTCTCATCAAGCAATGCTGAAAAAAATGAAGCTGAAGGACTCCAGTACCTATGGATATGCTGCTGAAGGTTAAATGAGGTCTGTCCTTTCTAAAAAACATTAATGGATAACTGACGGGAACTGACATAAGTTTTTCCTTTAGGAAAATGGAAATACGACAATTCTCCATTATTTTCAAAGAACCAAAGCTATAAGTACCTCACCTCATAAATTAGAACACTTCCCTATCTCCATGACGAAGGCTATGATCTACCACAAGCTGGACCGAGCCTCATTCAAGCCTGTTGAATAAGGCAGCCCATACCAATTTCTTTAATTGAGCCCTAAATCAGCTTGTAACCTCTAATTTAGTAAGTTTTTTTGATATGGGGTTAGCCAAGTAGGGAAAGAACTACATAGTTTGCCTATAAACTCCAACCTACAGAGAAACTTAGGGCAGCAATTACAAAGCTGCCTTTATTTTTTGAAACAGAAAAGACTTTTTTTTCCTTTTTTGAAATAGAAAAGACTCTACTTTTCCAATTTCTGCAAAGTTATCTTTTGGGCATACTGGCCTCTGCGTCACCCCTCCTTCATGTGCCTGCTGTCTGATGGCTGTCTGTGCTGCGGGTCCACACCCCCAGGGAGAGGGGAAACTCAGGAGACCCGCTGCGCTACAGCTGCGACGTAGCTGACCTTCTGAGAAAACACACTGATTGATTTCTAGTTACTTAATGTCTCATCCAATTTTTTTTTAAAAAAGGGTAGTTTATTATGTGTCACAGATTAAAAAAAGAAGAGAAAAAAGCTACCTATAAACAGAGTCATACAGCATTTCATCACATTTTATGAAGTGCCTTCACTGGGGTTCTCTTTTGGTGCTCAGAGTAGTCTGAACAGGCCTGGGGCGTGGGGGGCAGGCTCAGAAACCTCAACATAGGAAGGAAACCATCAAAGCTAGACAGAGTGATGCCTGACCCCAGGTCCTTAAACTTCAAATCCTATCTCTTTAATTCACCTTTAGCGCATGATCATCTAAAACAAGAAGAATGAGCATGGAGACCAAGCTCTGGATCACTGACGGCACTTAGTTCTGTGCAGGACAGAAAGGTGCTCAATCAGTTGTGTACTTTATGGGACAGAACACTGACCCTATACCAGAGTTCCCATTTTTCTTAAACCCTTTCTTTCCCCTAAAAATGTCTTACCCATTAGGAAAGAAAGAAAAGAGGGAAGAGAAAAAGGGAAGAGGGAAAGAAAATAAATGAGGTAGTCTGTGTTTATTTTTAAGGGTGTGAGCATTTTATATTAAGAGTTCAAAAGGACATCCAGATGGGCAGTGCTGGGGCGCCAGAATAAATACGACATCTGCACCAAAGCACACAGACCTCACTGTAACCTTGCTGTAAGCTGTAGTGACGGCCTGGAAGAATTCCACTTTAGTGCCAGGCAATGATGAACGGAGCTAACACTATTTGGTCTTACCCAGCCGTCCCGGTCACTACTGAAAATGGGCCTTAACATTCTGTCACCTAATCCTTCTTAAGGCTCCTCCTCTTCTGTTGCTACTGGCTGGTAAGAAAAAGCTGACGTAGTCATAGTTGTGACATGACTATGCAAATATTAATTATTATACAAGTCGTCTATAAACTGGAGAACTACTAACTGGTTCTCTGGTGTCATCTAGAGCGAGAAATTATTTGTGTATACCGTAGCTGTCAAAACTGACAAGTCAAACAGTATTTATAAAAATCTTGTCTTATGAACTAACATCGAATGACCTTTCTCTTTTAGATATATGACTAGGAAATACACTCAAGGAAATCTAAAACAATAATCACCCGACTCACAAATACAAATCAACTTTAACAGTTACCGTTCATGTCAGGATACAAACCTCATGGTGCTTCCAAAGAGACTTTCTATGGGACACGGTGAAGAGGGTGATGCCAACCTAATACAGGGAAAGCAAGTAAGGTTTATATCAATAACACAGAGTCACAAGTTAAACTGGGCTTTCTATTTTGAGTCATTAAGATAACTCTCCAGTGATTAGTTAAAAAAATTCAGTATCGATGAGAAAAAATTTAACTGATGACACAAGTTCAAAGTAATGCAAAGCACGGACCTTCCACCACATAGTGAAAAACAAGACTTGTAAAGTCTCTAAGAAAAAAACTAGCAAGTACTGGCATGAAGAGCATTATTTGGGGAAGGGCAGAAAATAGAAAGCTTAACACATTTCCTGTTTGATTGTGGAAAAATATATGCAAAGAGCATAGGTAAGCAAAAGGTTAAAACCAGGAAAATTAAACCAAGGTAGCACCGCCTGCCAGCCTGTTTCCCCAACTCAGGGCCTCAGTCCTTTATTGGCAACCTTGTTCTGGAATGTGTCTTAAAATTCAGATTTTGGAAAAGCAGCATTTGCCTCCCCCAGAGGGTTCTGAGAAGATTCTGTAATTAAACACAAAAATTTCTGCAGCAATGCAGAGAGACACGACATTGAGACAAGTGAAAGGACCTGAATATCTTCCATTACTCCGCTGAATTTGCAGGTCAACAGGCTTACTACAAAAGAGTGAAAATCTTAGGATTTTAAATCCTTTCTGGGATTTAGATTGTGAATACCTTCTATGTTTAGTATAAACTCCCAAATAAAAACAGGTTATGCTATTCTAGTTCTTAAAGATCATCCAGAATATACATGATGACAACATCTAACAGGAAAAAAAAAATGAGACCAACAAACAATCTGGAATGGGAACAATTAGGTAGCCCCAGAATAAGTTTTTCTTAGAAAACTTTGGTTAATTGAAATACTGCCCAGGCCAAAACCAAAAAGATGAACAAATTAAAATTCACTAATTATTGTTAAGTTTAAAAAAATATATATTTAAGTAAAGTTAATGGAACAAATTAAGAAAAGAGCTATCTATTAACTATGGGTGTAAGAAAAGGGGTTAAAAAGGAAAACAGATGTATTATTTGCTTTGTATCTAAGACATGGGTAAATAGAATTACATACATAATTTACAATTCTTTTTCTTCTACTTATGTCTGTTAATTATCAATTCAGAATCTTTATTAAACAAGGCATCACCCGTTGGAAGGTGGAAACTGCTCATGAAGCAGGTGTTCAGCTGGACACACTGAACAGGGCTGGAGACACAAGCCCTCTGAAGGAGACCCGGAGTCCTTACCCTTCGACAATGGCTATAGATGTAGCCTTCCACGTCTACACTGACGGCACTTGTGCACTCATCCAAAATGGCGAACTGGGGTTTATGGTAAAACAATCTTGCCATCTGAGTCAAAAAAGAAATATTCTATATCATCACATGCAGACCCAAAATTAATAAGCGAAAATAAATCTAAATTAAACACACACTTGTATATAGGAAACATTCAAGTATCTGATAATGACTAGATATAAAATATCACGTGTCACCTTCAGGGCAACCCACCACACACCGGGACTATACAAAGGGACCAGACCACCACACAGAGGTCCACAGGTGAGAAATCACATGACACATGACTGTAACACTTTCCTGCAGTTGATATCTGTTAGTAAGAGGAAAGGAAGAGGAAGGAGCTAGTAAAGACTATCAAAAGATCTGCTACACAGAGAGTGAAAGCTACAAACTATATATAGGGAACCTTTAGTTAAAAGAGTTTGTTTTTTCAGATATGGGATACCTAAAAGTGTCTTTGTGAAGAATTAGAAGAGATTAAATATGGAGGGGGTAAGAAATGGGGGCATTTCCGTGCAAACTGAAGGAAAGGGATATGATAAAACTGGAGGAGAGAAGGTTTAAAAATGCAAACGGAGGCATTTGGACTTCTTTAAGAGGAAAGATGACATAGCCTCCAGAGAGAGGAAGCAGGGAAGTCAAGACAGCCCTCTGCAAAGTTAATTAAGACCAGTAGTTATTTTTTTTTAACTTCTTTTTATTGATTACATATATATATATATATATATATATATATATATATAGTTGTATATTCTGAGATTTTTCCACCACCTTGTTACCCATGAACTGCCATCCCCATCTCCCATGCCCATCCCTTGCCCAACCTAAGCTTTTACTTTATGCTTTAGTTCTGCTGTCAGTTTGTTAGATTTAACTTTTTCTCATCCTTTTCTATGTTTGCTAGTCCTATATCCTACATATAGGTGGGATCATCCAATTTTTCTGTTTTTCTTTCTGGCTTATTTCTATTAGCTCGATTTCCTCTAGGTCCATCCACGTCATCACAAATGCATCAAACTGAAGACCACTGGTAACTTCAAGGCATTCCAAGAAAGTCCCACCAAACCCTCTATAATCTTCCTCACCACACTTGCCACCTAAAGTGGAAACTTTCTCACTGTGTGTCTCTCTCTCTCCCACTATGCTGTCAGCTAAGTGTCAGCACCATATAAGAAGACCATAACGCAGCTGGGGTACATGAATTCTGCTGCCTGAGCTTGACAAGCAATCCCCACCCCTCAGCTTCAACATTCACCAGCTCTGTTTGCTTACTAGCAAGCAACTAAATGGTAAAAAGCCTCAATGTCTGCTATAAGACAAGACATGCACAATTCTTAGCTCATGGGTCTAGTGTAAAATCAAATGAAGTGATCTGTGCAAAGTGCCTGGTCTGCAGTGTAGCATTGCTTAAGCACCCAGTAAAAACTAGCTGTCACTGAACTGAAATAAGTTTCTCTTTCTACTTGAAGCAGTGAGTTATTCTGCCCACAGTGGCAGATATTGGGATAGAAAATCTAATACTGGTACTTTTATTATTTTTTTCTTTTTTAGCAATATTTTTTATATTTTCATTTTTTTTTTGGCATGGATAAATTATTTTATAATGGATATCTGCAGAAAACCCACAACAGTCAGCTAACAAATATTAAACTTGAAAACAGCTACACCAATTTGACATACATTAATACTGATAGTTTTTAAATGACTTCCATAAAATAAGGAGAGGGGGGCAGAGACCAAAAAAAAAAAAACAAAAAAACTGATGGCCAAGCCATGCTATGCACTTCTGCAGACTGCAGTCCAGGGAGGTGCGGGGTGCCAGTCCAGACCCCTGGGGTTTCTGGCTGTGCCCACAGAATATGTAAGGAAAAGTCGAGGGGACCCAATGCTCTTGGGTTGGTCTTTAGGTAATTAATAAAAGAAGTGAAAAGTGAGACAGGAAATAAAGGGAAAGGGGCCATTTGTTCCTTCCTTTGAATCTCTCCTGAGCACCTGCTATGTGCCAGGGCTAGACTATTAAGTCTGTGCTGGACAGGAGAGGAGAGACAGTGGGGTGGTGTGCTGCAAGAAAGGAGAGCTGGCATTTTCAAGCCATTAGGGAGTTTGAACAAGGAATATAGTTGTCAACTAAGTAAAAGGACAAACGTAGATTTTTAAAGAATACTGGAACTTTTATGAAAGTAGTCATTCTGGTCGGGGAGTTTTGGGCCCTCTCTATACTTCCATAAGTATGCCAACTTTTCCATTATATATACTTCTTCTTAGTTTTAAAATAAGAATACAAGTAAGAATAGTACACTGAAAAATAGAATCACGATCACAGAAAGAAAATATCCAACTTGTGATACTCGGAAAAGCTACCCTGACTGACGATGGCTGGTACAATGAAAGAGCAAGGTCACTTGCGCCTTCAAGGATTACAGAGAGAAGAGAACTGGATGGACAGTCCACAGTGAAGGCGATGCAAGAGTGGTTGAGAGCAAGAGTTCTGGTGTGAAATCAGCGGCACTGGAATCTCAGTGCCAGCCACCTGGCAACAGCCAGCTGCTCAATCTCTCCAGACCTTTCCCCTGTCTATACCTCACTTCACAAGGCTGTTGGGAGGATTAAACAAAGTCTGCCATTCAAAATAAGCCGCATGCTCGTCATTAGCCCAGTGTACCTTGTTTGCAGCTACAACTGAGCATTGCCTGGTATTACAGTTAGTTGAGAATATTTGCTCTAATTAGAGTATAAGGACTGGCACTTAGCTTAATGCTTTCCACATTTGCAAATTATGTATTTTTAATCTATAGTTAACATTTTCATATAGAAAGATTAAAACAAAACTTTGTGCCTTGGTTAATCCAAGTGTTAGACTCTTAGAGCAACTTTATGTATTTTATGCATTGTCTTTCACAGCACGCTTACCGCCATTCTTTGTTTCTCTCCACCGCTGAGTACATCCATCCAATCTTGAACACTGTCCCAGCCTCCTTCACGTTCAAGGATATGACCCAACTGGACATTGTCTAAATATTCCTTCAGTACCTTTAAAGATGAAGTCAAGCTTATAGTAAACCAACATTCTTTATCTTGCTTTATCTTTTAAATTAGAATAACCATAATTATATTGGCAATGATCACTGACAGGACAAATTTCACAAAAGAATGTAGCACATAGGCAGCATCTGTAGTTTCTATCTATATTATCCTTCACAAGACACACCTCAGAGCTGAGAAGAAATACAACTGGGCAAACCGAAAAGATGAGGGCAACAAGATAACAAGAGCGTGACACCAAGGTCAAGTACACAGCAAGACATACCCAAGCATAGAGGCTAACATCTTACCTCAACAAGGAAAGTTACAACTTACAACCCAGCTTAAAAAGGCTTTACAAGTCTGGGCAAACCATGTGGTATTTAAAACATTAACTGGTAAGAAGAATAGAAAGTGGAGGTCTCTTCAGGAGTCTGGACAGAGACGCCCCCTTACCAGGTCAGATATCCCCTTCCTCTTCTGATCTTCTTTTCCATCTGGATATATCACTTGATCTCGCAGGGTTCCCAGGGTCATATAAGGTCTCTGGTGGGAGAAGAGTGAAAAATCATCAGACAGGAATGTTTTAAAAGTAAGTAAAAAGATCTTTAAATACAAAGGGTTACAGAACAGCTCAAAAAAGGTCTTACCTGAGGAACATAAAACAACTTCCCTCTTTCGGGTTTAGTGAGACGTCCTCCAAACAGAGGCCATAACTACAAAGAGAAGGGGTGAGGAGGAGCATCAAACATTTCACAATACATAGTTGGTATGAAAAACAAGACCACCAGACTTTTGACTCCACTTGTACTTACTTCACCGAGAACACGGAACAGCGAGCTCTTCCCACAGCCATTTGGACCACAGATTAGAACATTGGCCCCAGATCGAACCTGAAAGGAAAATTAACCTGTGAATTAATTAGACAGAGTGACTGTATACTTGGTGAACACCTTCCTGAGAATCATTAGCTCTTTGCTAATGATAAACTTTCTAGTTTGTCTATAAATAGGCCACTAGACAGAAGCATAGCATATGCTAAGGGCAGCTCTTACTTTTGTTCACTTTCGATTTTTACTCACTTTTTCTCCATTAAGAATCATTACTGATAACAATCTCAATCAGAATACAAAAAGCTAGAGCCTAAAAAACTGAGAATTGTTAAAAACAAAGGGGTGTATATGCTTTTTTAAGAAAGATGGAATCATAGTATATACACTATTCTATGACTTACTACTTTATATCAGATATTCTTCCAGATTCCTCCATTCTTTTTTTTAATGTGCAATATATTCCACAGTAAGGATACAGCATCATTTATTTAAATATTCCCCTTTGTTAAATATTTAGGTCATCCACAATTTGTTTTGCTTTTAACTACAATGAACCTCAAATCAGCAAATAAATCAATGCATAAGTGAGAAATGTTTCTATAGATCAGATTCTTAGAAATTATGAAGTGTTAGATCAAAATATGAATGTATTACACACTTATATAAGTATAAGAAAATAAAATTGCTCAGCAACAATGGAAAGATTAAGCTCTAAGTTTGAAGTCTCTTGTGGCCTTTTTTTTTTAGCAATTTTTTTTTTAATAATTAAAAAAAATTTTTGTGGGAAGAAAACAAGTTACATAGATAGGTATACATATTACAATACCATAATTACAAAATTATAACCATGCAAAAAATATATTATTTACTGGTGTGTGATTTAAAAGTTTCAAATACCACTGGCATGGCAAACATCAGATCCAGTGTACTAATTATTATTTCTGGGAATGTATAATGGGGAATAGGATAGAAGAGATAGCCACAGATAATGTCAACTATCTCTGTGATGGTTGTTCTTTTTTTTTTTAATTTAATTTAAATTTTTAAAAATTTGCATATATATGTGTATTTATATTTACATTACATTATTGCATTATTGTATTATTGTGTACCCCGGGGCTTTCCCACTTCACTAATACCTGTTAACCATCCTGATCTTTTGTGCGCTTCACCTCCCCTGCCTTCTTCCCCCTCCCCCTCTCGCTCCATTGTTCAGTCCCATTGGTTGTTTTTATTTTTACTTGTTCATTTGTTTGTTTTTCCCTATATTCATCATATAAGTGAGGAAGTCTCTTGTGTTAATGAAACATTATGAACCACAAGACCTGGGTGATAACTTTAATTTACGATATCACACATCAGCACAGTGCAACAGCAAAGAAGACAACAGAGAGATTTGAGTTACCTTAGCTATGGAACCTGCCTTTGACAATTAATTTCAGTTACTGAGTTTTTGGGCTCCTTGTATTTAATTCAATGTATATTCACTGAAAGCTCAGCACCAGGTTCTACTCTAGGAAATGGGACTATGGTTAGTAATTAAGAGACAAAAAGCAAAACCCCATCATATGCTTTGTTTTACTTTCTAGGAGGAGAGATATGTAGTAAAGAATATGCATAATAAATAACTAAATTAAATTGTTAGAAAATAAATGTTATGGAGAAAAAAATAGGTCAGGGTAAAGAAACCTGGGAGTGGACAGGGGAAGCTGCATTTTCAAGGTCATTAGAAAGGATCTCACTGAAAATGACAACAGAGCAAAACTTTGCAAAAAGGAGTGAATTTGGACATGCAACTGGGGAACTATTCTTCCAATCCCAGCCCAAGAGCAAAATCACCAAAACAGGAATGTACCTGTACTATTTAAAAAAAAAAAGAAAAAAGAAAGGCAGCAAATTTGGCTGGGAAAGAATAAGCAGGAGGTATGAATTCAAAGAAGTAAGAGGCAGAAGTATAATAGTAGCAGGCAAGTCTCATGAGGCACTGCATGCCACTGAAGTTGGCTTTCACACTGATGAAATGGAGCACCATCAGCATCATCCATAACAGTCGAGAAGTGGAAGCAACCCAAGCAGGTTAATAAATCAAAAAAACTCTATGTGTGTGCACATACCCCAGTGTATAATAAAATATTATTTGGCCTGAAAAAAAGAGACATCTAATACAAGTTACAATATGGATGAACCTGAAGACATTATGCTAAGTGGGAAAAAAAAAAAAGAGAAAAAAATTTTATTTTTATATAAGGTACCTAGAATAGGCAAATTCGGAATGATAGGAGGTAGAAAAGAGGTTACCAGGGCCTTGGAATGAGAGACAGAGAATGCAAGAGTTATTGTTTAACAGGTACCAATTTTTTCTTTGATAAGATATAAAAATTCCAGAGATGGTTAATGGTGACAGGTGTCTAACATTAATGCCACTGAATTGGACACATTAAAAAAATGTTAAAATGATCAATTTTATGCTATGTATATTTTGCCATAATAAAAAAGAATGAGCCTCTGAAGTCTAAGGGTTACTAATCTACCACAGGGTTGATCTATAACTTACACAGAATTGATTTAGAAAAATGAGTTAATCTGAATGACTTTTGTAAATAAATACCTGCTCATTTCTGAAAACGTATTTTAAAGAATCATTTTGATGGACTTCTTTCTAAATATATTTCCTTCTCTTATAAAACTGGATAGGTAAGACTTCTGACAGTGCAAGGTTTTTATTATATATAACAGTTGTATTATACTGTAATATTGATGTTCTTAGGAGCTCTTAACATTTCAAGAGCTGTTAATGACTTCCCATTTTATTTGAGTAATTTCAGTCGTGCACACAATTTCTGGCCCTAATCATTAACTGTGGTTTTCACTGGTTTCTCATACCCCAAAATACTCCTCCCCACACTATTTGTTGCAATAGGTCAAGAAATTCAAAAACCAAATTTAATAATTAGACTTACCAAAATACTTGTATTCTCTCTCTAAGCTCAAATATCTCAGACTCTACCTTTTCTTTAATCTGCAGCTTTTGATAATGTTGGACAAAACTTCCAACATAACATTCGTAATGACATGCCAGTGGTATTTCCATGTAAAAGAATTATAAAAATTTGCTTTTTTCCTGGCTTCAAATAAGACTAAAGTTCTTTGAATTAAGACTAAGAGTCAAATGCAACTTTCATGGAAAACTAGGTTCTTTTTTTGTTTGTTTGTTTTGTTTCTGAAACTAGGTCTTGCTATTTTTGCCCGTGGAACCGCAGGTTCGTGTTGCCTGGGGTACCACAGACTCAAGTGATCCCCAGCCTCAGCTTCCCGGGTAGCTGGGATTACAGGCGCACGCCACCACGCCCAGCAATTTTTTTGGAACTAGGTCTCGTTACGGGCCCCAGGCAGGACTCGAACCGCGATCCCTAGCCCCGGCCGTTTCATAGGCTGAAGCTTACAGGCACGAGTCACCGTGCCCGGCCTTGAAAACTAGGTTCTTAATAATGACCTTATTGAGATTCCTGGCTTATTTTACTGGGGAATGAATACTATGAACTGCCTCATTCTTACCAATGAAAGTATTCTCTAGAAATAACATTCCTTGACTAAGTCTCCTATGAACTTACCATGGCAAGTCGTCTAAAATCCTACATATAAATAACTTAAGTAAAGCAGGTTCTGTAAAACTATGCTGTTTATGAAGATTCACAGGCTTCTTTAAACATTAAAATAACTTCACTAAAAAGGTAAAACTGTAAGTCAGTTACAAAGTATTGTTCTAGTCCCTATAACACAGCCTGCAATCGGCTGTCTCCAGGTCTCTTCCATCTACATTTGGATAGGTTAATAAGCCCATACCATGAAAATTGATAAAGGAATAAGACAAAATCTACCCTAAAGAAGTTTGTATAACTTGGTTACTATATAACCAAAGACAAACTAATCACAATGCAGGAAACACTTATTTGTGCTGTCCAAGCCTCAGTTATACTATCCTTCTTTCAAGTGAAGGGAATCTTTATTTTCAAGTAACACAGATGGGTTAGAAAATAGTGCGAGGATGCAAAGAACTGAAAAATGTCTGATGAATGAAAGAAAGCCATGTTAAGAAAAGGAATGGTAAGACAATATAAATGAGGAAAAGTCAATTTATCTGAGATTACCTTAACTTAGAAAGAAACAGAAAAGGAATTCATAACCACAGACCAAAGGGCCAGAAGTCAAAGGAACAGCTCCCAGAGGAAAAACAAAAAGCCAGAATCACAGGTTAAACAAGAGGTGGTTCAAGGTCATAAAGTAAATACTTGAACAAGCAGGGTTCTAATTCTTTTTGCAAACCAAAATAATACTTTTCAAATAAAAAGCAAAACAGTAAAGGATTTTATGAGACTATAACAGTCAAACTATATACAGCAAAATTAAAATTACACTGGTCAGAAGTATTAAAATCCAAATACAGGTGCTTCAAAGTGAAGGGCTTTTGGACTAAAAAGGAAACCACGATTTTACTGTGGTCACACCCTGACAAAGCAATATTGTTTTGGAATCATGATCTAGTGACCCCATGTAGCTGTACAGAGACCCCAGGTCCCTTCTCATACTGCATTAGCCCTGTGTGCACCTGCACTGCTGGCCTGCTCTGTTCCTGCACATAGAGGGAAGCAAGGAGGGGTAGGGAAGGAATCAAGAAGATTCCTTGGTGAAGATATCTCATGGTCTTTTGTTTCCCTTGACAGGGGCAATAAAGAGAGTACTGGAAATCTAACAAAGATTGGATTTTGAGTTCTGTTTTATTCCTGAATCAAGGCTTATGGGTGGCTACCTACTTTGCCGAACTCATTAGGACAGCCAGAACTAAATGAGCAAATATTTCCTTAGGACTTGCAGTCATTCAACATTAATCACCGATATTTACACTTTTCTCTACTCCCACTTCTGTCTTTTGGCTTGAAAATAAATGTGATAACCTAATAGTCACTGTTGAAAAGTCCAAAGTACTTTGCAACTTTTTTGAGCTCCTTAGGCAGTGGAGATGTATGCAATAAATACAAATGACTTAGATTAGGAAAACTAATAAAGTTATAACAAGTTAAAAACATACTCAGTAATTAAGTTCTTTACTTTATAAGCTATCCAGCAGTATCTCCTCATTGAAACAGCTGGAAAAAAATACTGGTGAAACATAAAATTACAGAAAGTCATATGCACATATACACACAGAGGAAGTCTAGAGTTATGTTGCCCGGTATAATCACCACCAGTCACATGTGACTGTCAGTTGTAGGATCTAGCTTATTAAAATTAAATAAGACTTGAAACTTAGCCTCAGATGCCCTAACCACATTTCTCAGGTGCAGCAGCCATAAATACCAACTACACTAGAGAGCACAAATGGAGACCCTTTCCATCAATTCAGCAAGCTCTGCTGGAAATGCCATCTGGAAGTGGGAGACAAGCAAGCTACACAAAGTCACAGTTAGCATATGACTAAGCCTGTAAGAGACTTATAAATCATTCCAAAGTGCTTGTCCATTATATTCCCTTTTCAGTTGAACCTGCCACATTCTCACTTGGTTGGCTGTCTGTAATGAGTCACCACTACTATTCTCTCATGATGAATGTTCCCTGTTTGGGGAGAGCGGCTCTCTCCTGCTCTTCTCTGGTTTTCATCAATTGTAAGAGAGTCGGCACTTCATTTTTATAGGTATCGATTCTGTGGTACAGTCAATTTTTGTTTCCATTGGGAGACTAAGATTGTATTTTACCAGTTACAACCTTCTTTCTACTCAGGTGATGTCAAGTAACAATGTCTTCTATGGCTGCCTTAAAACAGACCTCATTTGCAAAAGATTTTTGACAGTAACATTTGGAATTTTAAAACTTCTCAATTAAAAGAAACACTTCTATTGTTTCAAAACTTACTTTTGTAAACAACTTCATGGATTCAGAGACCAAGTCAAGTCTTAAAGATTGTTTTAAATATACTGACAATAGTGGTTAGTTTCACAATTTGAAGATGACTTAAGATTTCATAGAATAATTTAAAAACTTACTTCAAAATTAAGGTCTCGGATCAAGATATCTCCATTTGGCGTTGCTAAAGGAACATGATCAAACCTACAAAATTATATAAGAATTATATATGAAATCTGAGAAAATGGAAGCCGGGAAAGAAAGGCTACTACACAATTTAACAAATGTTGGTGGTTCTGAGAGGCATTTCCTATACATACTTTATAATGTTATCTGCGTTGACAATTTCTCCAGCACCAGGTATTAGGGGGACAGCTTGTGGTCCTTCAATGCCTTAAACAGAGAATAAGTATTAAAGCATTGTACTCTATCAGCAGACACTTCACCGATGTGACCTGGAATATTCATTCATACTTACCCCTTTCCTGTTGTGAGACCATTGTGCGTTCATATTTGCCATGGTTTAAATCCTTCAGTACTTGTGTTAATTCTGTGATCCGAGCAGTAAAACTGAAAAGAAAAAAAGGAAACCACAGTCAAAACAATAAAGGCTATCAAAGCTTTTGTTTTTCTTTACTTATTCATTTGTTTATTACTTATTTTATTGAGATTATTGTGAAATTTAAACGGTTTTGGAAAGTGTGATTTAGTTTGAATGAATAACCAAAAAGGAGTTTCATTAACTCCTAGAGTATTAGTGAAAATGTGTGTATTTTATTATGTTTCAGAGGAGAGCAGGATAATATGGATAAAAGAAGAGGATTCAAAGATTTCCACCTGCATAGATACTTCCTGAACAGGTGAGTCAAGAAGGTGGTATGCCTCTAGCATTTTAAGGAAGTTTCTAGTGGTGATGGAAAAAGGACTAATGCTTAGCACAGTCCTAGACTTGGAGTTCCTATGGGAGTGAGGTTTTTATAAAGCAATGTAAAAAACTAGCCTTTTGATCTGTGGAAGGCATTTAATATGTGCATACTACCTCCTTGCAAACAAGGAAGAATCTGAAAGATGCCTTTATTTTATGCTGAAGAGTGGAAAAAATGAAGAATTCTTAATACTGGACAGAAATCAGTGTGACAATAGAGAGCGACAAAACTAGACTCAAGGTTGAAGAGTATAAGAACAATGATAGTCAAAGAAAACTAATCAGAGCAAAGAGGATTTCTGTGTGACTGACAAGCAAAAATCTAAAGAGACATAATCACCCCATCTGCCAGCAAATGCAGACACTTTATTAACAAATTGGAGAATGTCAGCATTCTCAAGAGAAAGACACTCTTCATAATGCTTTATGAATTCTATCTTGCTAGAAGACCTTCACTGCCATAAAAGAAGAGAAGGAATAAAAAGGAGGAAATACAGCAATGAATCACAAGGCCTAGGAAAGATCTTAATTTCTCTAAATAACTTGCAACTTATAGTGCTTTTCATATTATGAAGTAATTTTTATACCATACCAAATCCTTTGCATTAGAGCATGAAATGTTGAAATATTTATATCATGTCATGATCTACAAAAATATGACCACATTTATAACTGCACCTAAAATGCTACTAGGTGACTTTTCATTTTGTTTTCCCCATTAAAATCAATATTATCTT
Source organism: Uropsilus gracilis (assembly GCA_004024945.1). NCBI lineage: Eukaryota > Metazoa > Chordata > Mammalia > Eulipotyphla > Talpidae > Uropsilus > Uropsilus gracilis. The sequence goes on along the minus strand of PVHY01004415.1, from coordinate 4,291 downwards.
TGCTTATCTATCTTGCTAGGTAGGAAATAGCAAAGTCTAACAATAAAAAAAGGTATGGTAGGGCAAAAAAGATTTAAATTAGAACATTCTATTCACTAACTTAATTTTCTGCGTATTAAGAAAAGGCTACCAAGACTCAACACTTCTCAACTGACTCAACACCACTGTCCACTTGGAAGTCACTCAAAAAAAATCCCAAATAGTAGCTGTAAGGAAACATGAGAAGTTCATAAACAGAAAAATCTTCCTTAATTTTCTATCAAAACCAGTGCCTAGAAAGAGTCAATGGGGATTCAGTGGTCCCTTAAGTTCAACGGGGCACAATCATCAAGGAGAACATATCCTCAGAATTTATTCTCTGAGACCACGTGTCACTACTGCTCTTACCCAGCCAAGCGAGTCATTTCACGGCCTGCCAGGACTATGCGCCCCAGAGCTTGAGACATTCGCAAAAGCATCCTTCCACTCTGGTAGTAGTCCTGGAAGGGAAATAAATGTCAGTTTTCCCCAACATTTCTATCAGGGAAAACAGGCTTTTCTTTATTTTTCTATTTAAATTTTCAATTTATTCCTACTATTGGTCGACCACCGTACCTCCAGAAGTTCTGAATGTGTGCTCTTGAGATGGCGGGGGTGAGACAGATCAAGGAAAGGACGGCTGACGACTAGGTAACCGACCACTGTGGCAAGATCTGAAATGAGAGAAGGCAAGATTTAAAACACAGACAATGCTTCACTTTTTCCACAAGTATTATTCCACCAACTCTTTTAAGACATACTTACATTTGGCAATTATGCTATCAATGAAGCCCATAGAGAACCGAAACAAAATGAAATTATGGAGGTGCTCCACCTGGCAGAAAGCAAAAACAAAAATATCTATTTTCTATGTACAAAAAAAAAAAATGAATTTACCACAAGGATAAAAGAAACCACCTAATTCATGTATTCAAACAAGTGTCTGCAGAGTGCCCATGGCAGCAGATTATTTTGCATGTTTCTGCACCACATTTCATCGAGCATGATGCTGACCACAAGGCAGATGCCAATCAAGTGCTCCATGAAGCAAGTTTTACGAACAGAATGGAAATTACATGAAAAAATTTGATGTTGCACCCTGTGCATGTAATAGCATAGTGACATTGCGTTCACAATGTTGTTGGATACATATATGCTGAAACTGATCAATCAACGAAACACAAAGAACAGAAGGATGAGCTGATGTGGGTGAAACACTAGCTATCCAGACTGGCACTCAGTGTACTGTACCCAGACTGGCACTCACTGTACTGTACCCAGCCTGACCTGAATCCATGCACACAGTTCATGTCTGCAGCTTTCACTCGGAGCATGCATTATTTCAAAACTTCAAGTCTAAAAAATGCTTTTCATTTTGCATTTTTAGCACCATCTTTAACCTATCAAATTATCCAAAGTCCTGTGTGAAATGGCACTGGGTTTAAACTTCAGCTGCTTCTACTTTGCTTCATCTTACTGAATTCAAGAGACACTGTAACCTCAAACATGCTCCTGTTTTAAGGTTTTTACCTTGGTGTTCCCTCTGCCAAAATACTGTCTTCCTAGATATTTATGTTTTCTAACCAACCCTCCTCCCCCACCAAATTTATGTGGGTTTCTGACTAAATATCACCTCAACAAAAAAACTCCTTGCCATCCTAGCTAAAACAGCCTGGTCACCGCCCCAGCACACTCTATCACTTTATCCCCTTGCATTTTTGGTCACAGCATTTATCACTACTTGAAATCATACAAAATTACAACTGTTTACATATTTATTGTCTCTTCCACCTAAAATGATGATTTCTTGAATGCTCAGGTAGTTTGTACAGTACAAAATCTGGAACATTTGTTCATGTGTGAAATACCATGCTCAATGCTGGAGATATAACTGAATAAAATAGACAAGGACCCTGAGCCTTGGAGTTTACATTCTAATGAAAGAGACAAACTAGTAAATGAAGGTAATTATATAGACTGCAATAAATACTCTATGGATGATCAAAACAGCCAATATCTAACAGGTAGAGGCAATTTCAGAGGTGATAATCAGAGACAGTAAGGCCTCAATAAGATATTAAATTTGAGGCTGAAATCTAAAGGAAAACAAGTGTGAAGAGTGAGCTGGTGAACAGCAGTCCCCTAGAAAATGATTTTAAATGCACATTATTAGAAAATATTCTCAAAGCTCAGTCATGGAATATGTAAGTAAGGTAAATATCCAACTTATAAATTTATTTTAAATGACAAGTTTTATTACTTTTTAAAACCACCTCCAATGTATATTTAATTTCACAAAGTTCCCCTAAAACATAAGTTTCCTACAAGCAATATTTTTTGTCCATCATGTTCAACTCTGTAACAGGAACAAGCACAGGCACCTACACCACCACTTTCAGTACCTTTTGAATGAATAATAAATATGACAATCTGAATTCAAGTTTTCCAGGTGGTAAATAAACAGAGCCTGAAGTATAGTTTTACAGCCCACAGTCTAAATCTAGTATGCCATTTATTTTTATAAATAAAAAATTAGACTATATTTACTCACTCCTGTTTAGAGTATGAGCCTACTTTTAAATGGCAGAATTGGATAAAACATATGGCCTGAAATATCTAAAATACAGATGTACTACCTGACCCCTGCTCTAAATAACAGTCTTCACACTATTTTCATGAACGCTGCAAGTAGCATTCTGTCTACAGAAATCTCTGTATTCATCACTAAATATGTTCCTAAGCAAACTCTGTAAGAATATATTGACAATCATTATAATAATTCTAGTACCTTTATAAGTGGGCAGTTTAATATATTGTTCATTTTTATTCTCATAATTTAAATGAAAATACAGTATGAAATCTTTTATTATCATTTAAAAATAAATATCTTTAAAGATTAAAGGTGTAAATGCAATATGCACAGGCCAAAAAAACATCTTTCCACCAAAAAAATGTGAGCTTCAAGCAAGTTTCCTTACCAGTTTTCGGAAGACTGAGTGGATTGTCTGCTTTTCTCTTTTATTCCCATTGTAAAAGGCAATTTCTTCACTATTAAGGAAAATAATTGAACAGTTAGTTTCAATGCTGCCTAAACCTAAAGTCAACTGAAATACAGTATGTGGTGACCACCTCAAGCCACAGTCTGTACCAGAAACCCTGGTCCCTGATTCAGGGGGTCAGATCACAGGAATCTATACCTGACATGCAGTCACAAGTGACCTTGCCCTACGAAATGGGCTGATTAGTGATCAGAAATTTGAATAAAAAAAAATAAGAAAGCTGCCATGATCCACAGGAAGAGGATGGGGCAATCATCAATCATAAACTACAAAATGAGTACAGACTCATTTTGAGAGGCAACAGCTTCAGCTAGAAAAAGACAGTGATGCCAAGACAAATGGCCTTTCAAAGACAGAGAAGCATACAAAGTTCTCATGATGCAGTGCCTGCTCCCAGGAGGTCAGCTGCATGGTCTTTCTTTTCCCAGAACCCCACCATATCCACATAACCTCTGTTCCATCAGCTAAATGAATGGGCCCAAAAGGATCACAAGGATTTTGGTAGAAAAAAAGGGCATTTTTATAGATAAAGAAAATTCAGTATAGTTAAGAGAATATGCAAAAGTCACAGCAAGCAAGTCAAGATTGTAACTCATTAGTTTTCCCACTCTGTTCAGTATGTCAGCTTTTCTAGCAAAGCACCTCTTTCAGCCCAGAGCAGCAAAGTTCTACCCATGAGTCTAGAAGGCACAGTCAAAACAGCTTTTAATAAGTCTATAGTGTTTCTTTAAAATCATTTTCATTTGAGAGTTCTAGTGAAGTTTATATTCTAATCCAGAATGTGTATTTTTCCCATCATAAAAACAAGGTAGCGCAACCCATTCATGTAAATGTCACTTTCCATCAGACGCCTGTTTGAACTGTTTCAGTCACCTTAAGACAGCATTACAGAGTCCAGTGTATCAGATCCCAGTTCAAGAAACACAATTCCATGTGCTTACCTGTCTTACCTTCCTCTACACCTCTGTATAAGCTTATAGAGGACGATGAGATAGAATTCAAACTCTCCTATAATAAGTCACTTTAGTACAACCTTGGATCAAAAAGGAAAAAACCACCCTAAGATAACAGTGGCTACCTATCCAACCTCTATTCTCTCCCACATCTTTCTTCATAAGGAAAACCCAGTTTCCTTAAAGCACCCTTTTCTGTGCACCCAAATGCTTTATGAATGATGTAGCCCACCCACAGGTATGATTCCCAAGTAATCTAAG
>PVHY01004414.1:0-94408 GCA_004024945.1 Uropsilus gracilis | reverse complement strand
GGTGGGGGGGGCGGGTAGCACACCCTATCAGCATTAAGGAATTTTAGTATTCCTGGTTGATTTTCCTTTTATATAAAACCATGTTGTGTAAACTGCTTTGTGACTTTAGCAACTGCTGCTGGGTGCAAGTGATGCAAATCTGATAAGAAGTTGAGTGGCAGAAGCTGCATATTAAAAATGCTGTTTTTTTTTTTCCTTTGGCTTGTTGATTGGAGGCTTCTGCCATTTTTGACCTGATTTCAAAGTTTCCAAACCAACAAGCCAAAGGGAAAAAGCTGTACTTTTTAAATTGCCACTACTGCAGCCCAGATTGTTACCAGATTCGCTCCACTCCAGGGTGAAGCAGTTGCTAAAGTTACAATGCAATTTAAACAGTGGAGTTTTATTAAGAAGGAAAATTAAGTAGAAAAACAAAGAGTATTTAATGTCACAAGTGGCCAGTTATTTTAACCCAATTACTGTTTAGTCCAAAAGTGTTTTGGTGACCTGTGGGTAGATTCACAGTAGTGGATTTGCTGAATCAAATGGAAGATCCATTTTTGATTGTTTGAGGGTCTTCCACACAGGTTTTCAAAGTGGCTGGACCAGTTTGCATTCCCACCAGCAGTGTCAAAGTGTTCCTTTCTTTCCACATCCAAGCCAGAAATTTTTGTTACCCTCCCTCACCCCCTTTTTTTTCATATGGGCCATTCTTACCTCTGTGAGGTGGTATCTCATTGTGGTTTTGATTTGCATTTCACAGGGATACATATCAAGACTTCTGCTGGATATCTGAAACCTAACAGTACAGGACCATATGTGCACTATGTTTTTTTCCTATTCATATACACCTATGATAAAGCCTAATTTACAAATTAGGCACAGTAAGAAATTCACAATAGTTAGCAGTAAAATAGAACAGATAACTTTTGTAAGTTTGTCTCTTTCTCAAAGTTTCTTATTGTATGCCATATTTCTGAACTTTGGTTAACCACAGGTAACTGAAGCCTTAAGTAGGGAGAGGATATACATGTGAAGAGTTAACTGTGCTGTTGGATGTGAGCTCAGCCTTTAGCTTCCCTTACAGGACTGTTTTTCCATTTGTTACTCAGGTCAGGCCTAGAACCAAATTAGGTTATGAAAACTCCCCTGGTGCCTGAAGCTTTTGAGGGGCCGAGTATTTTAGACATTTCTTGGAAAGCAGTTCTATATCACAATTTTTATTTGAACTTACAAAATTTCCTTCAGTAACCTTGCTTTAAATCATTATATGGGCTGCAAGTATACAGCACTGGACTTCAATTTCTGTGTGTGTTACTCTGTAATTGCCACTGAAAGTCTAGTTTTCATCTACTAACATGTGCAACTTTATTTTATATTAACATTTTTCAAATAGTTATGGTTATCTTCTTGATTATGTCAACTATTATTTTTATTATACTATATAATATACTTTGGTATTTTTTTCCAACCAATATCTGCTTTATTTTATTTTATTTTTTACATCATTTCAGTCTCTGGGGGTCACCCATCACCTCCCCTCTCCGCCCGCTCCAACTGGTCCTCTCTCTCCCCTTGTGTAGTTTCATTTGGTTGACCATATATTAGTGAAACCATTTGGTTTCTGTCCATTTCTGTCTGGCTCGTTTCTGCTAGAATGATTTATTCTAGGTACATCCAGGTGTCTATAAATTCATCAAATTTGTCATTTTTAATTGATGAGTAATACTCCATTGTGTATATATACCACATCTTTTTCATCCACTCATCTGTTCTGGGGCATTTGGGTTGTTTCCATGTCCTTGCAATTATAAATAGTGCTGCAACAAACACCCGAGCACAGGTGTCCTTTTGTACCCACATTGAGGTCTCCTTTGGGTAGATTCCCAGAAGTGCGACTGCTGGGTCAAATGGTAATTCCATTTTCATGAGTTTGAGGGTCCTCCATACTGCTTTCCATAGTGGCTGGACGAGTTTACATGATATTGTTAATAATGTCTGTTACTAGAATATTATGTAGTATTCTGTATTCTCTGATATAACTATTAGTAAAACCTCTCTGTTTCTGAAGTACTCACACCACAATGGTGAAGACAAACTTCAGAAGAAATAATGAGATATAATATGAGATATAATATGAGAAATAATGAGATTGTGGCAGGACACAGAGAAGCAAACAACTAGCATCCATGAAAGAATTTGGCAAATCATTCATGGGAGGCAGGTAGGGAGGAAAGTCAGCCAGGATACAGGTATGACTAGGGGATGAACACTTTGTCTTCTGAGAATAGTGAAAAATTTAAAAGAATTACCAAAGATTTCACTGATTCTGGCTTATTCCCCCTCTAGGTTTTATGTATAGTGACCTGAAGTTTTCTCTGTTTTATTTATGTTATGTGACCAGTGACTTTGGTTTGCGTTTATAAAGCTAATATCATAGCATTGCAGTTGGGATGAATTATCCTAGATATTAGCTATGATTGCTTAGTTTTATGAAAATTGGCTCTAGTTATAGGGTTCTCGTTCTCGTCACTCATAGCTTGGATGGTCCTACAAATTTTTGCCATGTGCATTGTGTGACTCAAAATCATCTATAACAATGAAGTGACCAGTGTTTTATTTATTCTTTCCTCTAATGCTTCTAATTAGACATAATGATACAAAGTTGACATTTCTATGGAAAAATGCATAAAATTTGTTAGCTTCATATGACTCCCCTTGTACCACTGAGGGTGTCACCAAGAAACATGTTTCTGGTGAGAATGATCATGTTTGCATGATTGGGAAATCAGAAGGCTAACCATTGACCTTTGTCTGATTACTTCCCCTTTAAAAAGACCTTTACACTTATTTGGGTTGCTGTTCTTTATGGGGGCACATTGCAATAATTTGGGTGATTATTATTGCCAAGCCTTTCGCTCATCTATGCTTGCCAAACCTTTCCCTCATCTAGACTGGTGTAAGTCTTCCTAGTGGGGATGAACCCTCCACTAATCATCTCTTGTCCCTCCAAGGAAGTACAAGTAGCTTGATAGGCAGAGTACTTCTGAGAGTCCCCGCCCCCCAAAAATGATGCTTAACATTTTTAGGGAGTACCCAATTATAATTTTAGACTACCGGGCTCAATATTTATGCAAGTATAAAGTATATTACCCTGCATCACTTAGAAGATTTCAGTACACCAGGATGCTCTTTATAGCTGTAAATCACATTTGTGGTTCCTTTTGGGTCTAGGTTGGTACAAAAATTGAGAAATAGTGTGAAATATGCCATATGAGGCTTTAAAAGGAAATTATAAAAATTAAAAACAGATAGAATAGACTGCATTCCCAGGAATAAGTGACACACCAGAAATAGAATTTCCAGCAGAATTCTCAGATTATAACCACCTGCTGCATAGAGTGACCTAGTATTTGTTCTTTATGAGAGTACAAGCTTATTACAATCTCACTGTCTTTTCTCAACTCTGAGAAATTTTTTGAACTCTCCTATTCAGTTTACTTATTTGTAAAACTGGGCTAGTAGCCCTATCTTACAGGGCAGTTTGGGGGACTGAGAGCAAAATAGAAATGTGATTTAGAAAAGCAGTAAATGAAAATAGTTTTAGCTCTTCTCCTCTACAAATGCTATTTCTAGAAAGACATTTGGTATTGATTCTAGAGCAGTGGGGAGGGCAGATATCCTAGGAAATAGGAATAGGTGGGGTAGACAGGAGGTTCTCAAACTCTATGGTCTTGATATTTTGTTCTCAGAGAACCTATAGCAGTGTCCAGACTCTATTGGCATCTGGTGAGTGGAGGTCAGTGAGGCTTCTTAACTCCAGTTGCTAAAAACACAGTACTGCCCACAGCCAAAAATGACCATGAATTTGATGTCGGTGGTGTCAAAGTTGAGAATGGTGCTGGATAGAAAGGATAAGGAAATCAACATAGAATGGGGAGATTGAGACAGGGTGATCTCAGGCTTCAGAGCTGGAAAATCAGATGATGATGAAAAGGGAATGCTTCCCCTCATACACCTCATGATATAGTTGGTTCTAACGGGATCTGAAGTAAGAGACTGTGGTAGATAGAAAGTATCATATTTCTCAAATTCCTGGCACACACATCAACAATTTCACTTTAGATGTAGGTTGAATCACTATTGACCACATATTTCTACAAAGTTTGAAGAACCTTATGGATATTTCCCAGTCTTCATGTTTATTTCTTACAATAACTTGTGAGGTAGGATTACTGGACCTATTTTGTATATTAAAATAATATGGTTTGGAGAAGTTTACATTCTCAAATGTATTGACTCATAAATGGAAGTATAGGGTTCTAATCCAAGTTTAGTGAACTCTGAAGTCAGGGTTCTTCAGAGAATTTGGTTATCAAATAGTAAGTATCCCGTACACTATAGCTTTTTTTTTTGTCAGTCTGAGAGTTTGGGTACCTAGTTAAACCACTTTTTTTATGTCTTTGGGTAGCAATGTGTGACTTTTTTACCTTTCTTCAAAACTGACCACTTTCAAAGGGGACAGATGGAATGATGAGAACGAGGTCGCACAGGTGAAAGATGAACACAAGTCAACTAATCTTTGACAAAGGAGTGAAAAACTTACCTTGGAACAAGAATAGCCTCTTCAATAAATGGTGCTGGGAAAATTGGTCTAAGACATGCAAACAAATGAAATAAGAAAACTCCCTTACCCCATGTACAAAAATCAACTCAAAATGGATAAGAGACTTAGAGGTCAGACCTGAAACCATAGCATACATCGAGGAAAACTTGGGCAAACACTCCATGAATTACAGTTCAGAAATCCCTTTCTAGAAACATCTACAGAAGGCAAAAAAATGAAGGAAAACATAAACAGATGGGACTACATCCAACTAAAAAGCTTCTGTTCAGCAAAAGAGACAACAGAAAAAACTAAAAGATGCCCAACCAAATGGGAAAAAATGTTTGCCCTCCACATGAGTGACAAGGGATTAATAACGATGATCCACAAGGAACTCACACAACTAAACAAATCAAAAAACCCAATCAAAGAATGGGGAGAAGAACTAAAAAGACACTTCTCCAAGGAGGGAATACAGATGGCCAACAGGCACATGAAAAATTGCTCAACGTCACTAGTAATAAGGGAAATGCAAATCAAAACCACAATGAGATTACCACCTTACACCAGTAAGAATGGCCCACATCCAAAGAACGGACAACAAGAATTGCTGGTGAGGATGTGGAGAGAAAGGAACACTACTACATTGCTGGTGGGAATGTAAGCTAGTCCAACCACTATGGAAAGCTGTGTGGAGGACCCTCAAGTTAATGAAAATGGAAATACCATTTGACCCAGCAATTGCTTTCTTGAGAATTTACCCAAAAAAGACCTCAATGTGGGTACAAAGGGACACCTGTGCCCGGATGTTTACTGCAGCACAATTTATAATTGCAAGGTCATGGAAGCAACCTAAATGCCTCAAAACAGATGACTAGATGAACATAATCCCTGGAATTACAATGTTGTGAAATTTATATATAAATAAATTAAAATTTTTAAATTAAAAAAAAAAAGAAAGATGAACACATACCTATTGCTCTTTTTATCATTAAGGGAAAATAAATTATGGTGATTATGTAATTTAAATAGAAATGAAAATTCTTGACTCTGATATTTATCAAAGATGGGAGAATGAAAGCAAGTAGAAGCTGACCACAAGTGGAGTCTAAAATAGCTGGACAGGCCCTTATATTTAGAACTGTTTATCTGTACCATACGGTGTATGAGGGGAACTGGAGAGACCTGCAGGCAGTTAGGCAGTATTCTCAGGGAGTTCTGCAGAGAGAGGGGAACTCACAGATATCTGCTTTCTTCTGTAAGCATCTAATCAGTGATCTGAGACTTTAGTCTTTAGTAGCCAGCCTGGAGCAAGGCTTTCAGTTGGACAAGAATGCTGACATAGAATATTTTGTGAAATGCTACAAAGTTGCCCAGAGGAGAAGTAATTATATTTATTTATGAGTAGACTTGTTTGATATAACCCCCCTGTAAAATAGCAATTCCCTAAGAAAGCAGTATCAGTAGGTCTGAGATAATACTTTTTCTGTGAAATGAGACAATAGCCAGACCCTAAAGACAGACACTAATCTTTCATTGATTTGAAGGTTTGCATGCTTCCATCATTCTGTCCATCAAATCAAGTGCCATACTTAACTTATCAACCATAAGAGAGCAAAGAAAAAGGAAAAATACATGTACAACCACACCAGAAGACAAAGCATGGAGAGCTGAAGCTAATTAGTCCAAGATCTTTGGTCAATCTTTAACCAAGTGCACCACAGATACAGGTCTTTTTGTTATTGGGAGTGGTGGGGAGGGGGCAGGCTTTTTCCTAAAAATCCTTTTCTTGCCAGTTTTTCCTAAATCAGAGAGAAACCTTAACTTTGCAATCTAATATAGGACAATCAAAAGCTTTTGTTAACCCTTAAGCTACCACTACCACAAGTTACCTTTGTGATTCAAATACCTGCTGTGCCAAGGCTTCTCCCAAACTACAGAAAAAAACACCTTTAGATTTGGCTCTTTTCCATCTACAGTCACCTTGCTAAGTATTTTCAAAGCCAGACCAAGCTCTAAAAGTGATCGAACTTTTTATTACTAGGTAAGAAAGTGAGGCTGCGTCCTCTGGGACTCAGTGGGGTGCAGGCCAGCTGCTCCCCCCTGGGGGTAACCAGGTCACTCCAGCTGCCTGCATGCAGACTGGGGCTCTGCCCCTTTCACCCCGGTTCAGGTGGGAGGGGCCAAACCACCTCCAGATCCCCGTGCCTGGATGGGAGACCTTGGTGACGTTGTGTCCTCTTGTACAAAGGATACAGTGGAGGACAGCCCAGATGCTCCTCCCTGGGGGTAGGTGGGTCACCCTGGCTGCCTCCATGTGACCCAGGGCTTTGCCCCTTCCAACCTCAGCCAGTGGGAAGCAAAGGCAGAGAAGATCCCTGGTTAAGCCCCCTCTCACCAAAACTGGGAGGGGGGACTGGGTGGGGTTATAGCCCCACCCACCAGCAGATGGTTGTTGCATGGGGCAGCCATCTGCAGCTCGGATCAGCTAAGGCATGTTGCCCCCAGCCCCCAGTCCAAGGGGGGCTTGGGATGGCACATGCAATGCATATGGGTCTTGCCTGCACACAGGGAGGTACTGGTGTACAGGCTGGGAGTGGGGTGGAGGGATGCCTCTTCTATTTCACTCTTACTCCAGCTAATCTTCAAGAGGAGCAAGAACATACATAACACAAACCCCATCGTAAAATGGGTGAGGGACCAGGTAAAGATCCAGCCCACAAGCCTGAGTTGGACACAGCAGATGGACAATTGAAAGAACCAATTCATGTGATACAGGAGAAACATCTATGGAAACAAGAAGTCATGAAGCGCACCTGTGCACTCACTGGATCTGTAAGACTCAAGACCTCATTTTGGAGATGGCTTCTAGGAGACCAACGTACCCCTCCCCAAACTATGGGAGAGGAGAGGAAGACCAAAGACTGGGGGCATCAACCCCATAGCAGAGCTGCCAAGTGAGGCAGAGGAGATGATTTATAATGGCCAATCACAAATGCCTGTATCCACAGAGAAACTACTTCAGCAACACTGGCAGAGGGTGAGACCCCCTAAATCTGATGCCAGAACCATAAGGTAAAGGAGCAAAACAACAGAGATGGGGTTGGAGAAGACAGTCTCCAATGAGAAAGTATGGAAAGATTACAAATAAATATAGACTTAAGTTTGCCCAATGCAAACTTAAGACTGAAAACCTACCATCTAGGCTCGCCTGGTTCCAAGAGCACAGTCCTTCACCCAATGAAAGAACACTACTACAGGAAAGAAAAAGACTAATGGACTCAACATAGACTAGTAAACAACAAAACGGGGTGTGAGAGAATGGAGGGGGCATCTGAGGGAGGGAAGTATCACCCCCCAAAAAAGAAAGTGATTATCTAAATACTACTACAAAATAAACATAAAATCCCAGTTACCCCACCATTTTCTAAGACTATCCTTAGTCTCTGGTCAATTTACCACATGTCCAATTAATTTGAGTTCCAAACGCATGTGTTCCAAATGCAGGGCATCCTTCTTTTTCTCCTTTGGCCTATGTTCCGACTTCCTCCAAACATGTGGTTGAAGACGATGTTTTTCTTCTTACAGCATCCTTCTTAACTTTAGGCTGTAGAGAACGCCAAGATATGGGAACCAACAGCAGGTCCATCTTCTCATTGTCTCTCCATAAACATCTGAGTTAAACTAGATAAAACATGTTCAAACATAAAGTTCAAATCTCCAAACTTTTTGTACTCCAGCACACACCTTCAGCTTATGCATACTAAGACTATGAGTTCACCAGCCCGGACCAAAGGCCACAGGCCCCAGACCACCTCAGCCCTCATTGCCAGGCCTCCATGCTCCTCCAAAATGGATGAATACTTTCTTTTTCTTCTAAGCCCTTTTTATAACTTTCCTGTTTCCCTGCTGTTCTTGTCAGTCATCTCACATAACAAAAGACTTGTTTTCCTTCCTCCTCCCAGTCTAGTCTTCTGAAAGAAAACTATGAATTCTAATCTTAAATTTACAATTCTAAAGCATCAGGGATGTAACTCCTTTGTCCTAGCTATTATCAATGCATAGCATCAGCTATATTAATGGCAGCTACCTTCTAACACTTTCACTCAAAACTCATCTTGAGCTCCTTTAGATCAGTCTCTGATGAAAGAAAGTGCATCAGGTGCATCAAGGTGGTATCAGAACTGATTTGACTCAGAAGTGCTGTTTAACCAGAGAGGGACTAGGTGTGGGTAGCCTACTTCACAAAGTCTCCCCACTAAGAGTCCCCTTAGAACCACCCGTCTTTTAGAAATGAGGCTATCTGACAAAATTTTAATGAGCTAATTGTTACAGGGTAACATGGCTGAGTTAAGGGTTGGGGCACCCTTCTTTGTGATATGGGTCTGTGTAATTACTGTCCTTATGGGTGGGGTCTGACAGAAAGAACATTCAAGAAGCAACAGGAAGCATGAAAAAAGGGTGCAGACAAAAAGAAAAAAAATGGAAAGAGCAGGGGAAGAAGGTGGAGTGGCCAGAGAGGGACCAGCATGGTGGGTTGAAGGGAGTGGCAGCTTGGAGTAACTGGTCACTACTTAAGATGGGCCTGGTAAGAGTATAATCAGACACTGGAGAATAATGGGTCAATAGTGGCGAGGGGCCATGATGGAAGAGTGGTCACTAGAGGAGTAGCTAGTGGTGTTGGATGCCAAAAAAAAAATGGTGGGGGTGACTGGGGGCTGCTGAAGGAAAGCCTAGTGAGTGTGGCAAGGAGCACAGTGCTGGAGCAAAAGGTGCATGGAGAAGCAAAGGATAAAAAAAAATTGTCTTATTGGAAACTTGTTTTGAAAGCTGGTACCTGGAAGTGAGCAGGGATTTGAAAAGCTGATTTTGCAGGAAAATTTGAAGAGCCTTAGAGAAGATGAACCATTCAGAATGCTGGAAAGAGAAGTAGAAAGAAGATGGAAAAGAAAGAATGGATTTTGCAAAGTGCCTGCCTCAGGTTTGGAGGGGCAAAGGGGCACCATATTGGATATGCGTTTTTGGGACTTTGGGAACTAAATGGTATTGGGTAAGATAACTGGTCACTTGTGGCATTAAGTACTTTTTGCTTTTCCTCTTAATTCCTTGTTAATAAAACCCTATTGTTTAAATTTCATTGTGACTTGCAACTGCCAAGTGCAGGTCAGAAGAGCCTGGATTTTAAAAGTGACACGTTTTTTCTTTGACTTGTTGGCTAGAAACTATTGCCCTATTGTAACCAACAGGCTATTAGAAAATTAACAAAGTTTATATTCATATAGTTCACAAAGAAGGGGGAAAAGCAAAACTGCTTTTAAACATGAAAAATTGCTTACATTTCATAAGAGAAATGTAGATACCCAAAATGAGAATGACATAGGCTAAAATAATTGAAAAGTATTTGCTGGTAAAGGTTGTTAGGAGAGAGGTGCTCTCAGGGATGCTATAACATCTGTGAGGTTGTGTTCGAAATGCCTGTTAGTGCTATTTATACATTCACAAGTAAAAACAGGAATAGTTCCGTATTGTACTATTGTTTACAACCACAAAAGTTGGACAATAGCTTGCTGTCACTAAACTAAATAAATTTTTTCACATTTATAAAATGAAAACTATGCAGTTCACTAAGGAAGCAGATATTAACTGAACTCTAAAATGTATTTATGAAAGTATTTTAAGGAAGATGCAGCAATATGTGGTCTGAGTAAAGAAAATCAGATGACCGAAAGGTTACCCCTGTGCTTATCAATGAGCAGTGTCAGGGAGTTAGGAGCAGTGTCTTCTTTGAACTGGAACTGGGTTCCAAGGGAATAAAATAGAAAAACAAGATTGAAAGAAATGATGAAGATTTCTTCAGTAACTTTTCTGAACGCTTAGAATTTAGTAGGACAGCAAAAGCTGAATGTGTAATATAGCCCTAGGAATTGTTCTCCCTCTGCTTCTTGCCTCAGTTGTATTGGTCTTGTGTGTGACCCTGAGAAAGCGCTGAGCAGAGGGTTAGGCATTGTCATCCTAAGATATTGGTTATGCTCCTTCATCTTAAAGTCTGGCTATCTGTACCTTTTGTTTTGAGAAGATTTCTGGAGTCACAGGGTGACCTTCCTCTTTCCTCCCAATCCTGTGGATATGGGTAGGAGAGGTCCCTCAGACTTGCAAGGAAGCCCATGGGGAATTGTAGGGAAGCAGTGTTTTCTCTCTCTTGTCCTCCTTGATGATACAAGACAAAAAAAGTCATTATTTTCTTTATTCTGAATATCAGCACTTCTCAAAATCTTCAAATTCTACCTCCTTTACCTTAGAAACTGAATGCAGGGGATGGGAAAGAGTGATATCAATAAGGAAATAATGAATGCAACAGGGGAAATAAATAGGCCCATAGCTAGTATCTCATGACTTTCACTTTTTAAATCTCTTTTCCTTATTTTAAATGAAAATAACTGCAAGTAACAGACATTTAGGGTGTTTTCTAAATTCAGCGGTTAGTAGATAGGATATAAGTAAAACTAAAACCCAAGTGATTTCTCTCAATGAGATAAAAGTGAAAAATAAGACTTTAATCATGGGATTTCTGTGTGCCTAATGGTGCACTCTGGGGTAGAGCTCTGAGCTCTGAGCCTCAGCATCTTTCTATAATCTTCTGAAGGTGCCCTTTAAAAAATAGATCTTTATGAACTCATGGATTTAAACCTATTTGATGTTTTTTAGTTCATTGCCATCCTTATTCTTTGTGATGTTTAAATTATCCTGTGGCTAGTGGGCACCTCTTTGATTCATCTTCTGTGTCCCATAATATTAATTTTTAATTTTGAGATTATATCAGATTTCCATGCACTTGTGAGATAGAGCAGAGAGATCTGTGTGCCCCTTACCCAGTGTCTTAGTGGTTACATTTCATAAAATACAATACAGTGTCACAGCCAGAATGCTGACCTCTATGTAATTCACCTACTGTATTTCTTTCCTCACTTGCATTTGTGTGTGTGCTTAGTTCTGTGTTCTTTTATCACCATAGAGAGTTGATGCAAAACAGCCCCTCAGCCTGAGTCTCTAACATTCTTTCACAGTCATCCCCAGGGTGTCCTCATATTCCTGTGCCCCTCCTGCCCACGGTCACTGCTGGTTCATCTGCTTCTATCTGTATATAATTTCAGGATTGTTATATAAGTGGAATGACCCAATATGTCTCCTTTTGATATTATATATTTTTTGTTTAAGGCAACTTTTTTTTTTTTTGCAAGTGGGTCAATTAATGTTAATAATTATTTAGGCTCATCATCATCTTTAAATCTGTATTTGCTGGTATTCATCATTATGAGATAGCTCACAAAAACAGGTGGTTACTTATGCATTACTATTGCATTCCTAAGTATTGATTTCACAAATTAATTATGACTCGTAATATAAAACAGACTGTTTTATAAATTCTGGGACACTTGCTTATGAATAGTTAGACAACAGAAGTAATATTACACAAAGATATTAAATTAAGTTTTTTGGAGGATGAAGTCATATTTAGAAGAAATCAGGTTCTCCTTTTCTCCCTCTCTAATCCGTGTAGGAAAGTGTTTGTGCATTTTGCACACTTATACATCTACCTGGTCAGTAAAGAATAGAACCCATGCTGATAAATCAAATGGAGCAGTTTACTGCAGTAGCTGTATATTTATATGATTTATAAATTGGTTTCCAGCTTAGATCTTATTTGACCAAGTCCTCTATTTTTATATTTATATATTTCAACTTTTTTGAGATACAATAGACAAAAACAATTGAATTTATTTAAATTATATAATCAGATGATCTAATGACATGTATTTTTGTGAACTGGTTACCATAGTCAGCTCCTTCTGTGTGGTCACAAGAGATTTGGTGTGTGTTCTTGTAGTCCTAATGTCCTAATCACCCGGATCTCCTCCTCAGAGTTCTCTTTAGAGGCTTTGTGTTGTTTCCAGAGTGTCTAATGGTACAAATCATGTAGAAGGAGGGAGAAATGAGCTTGCCATATCTTGTTTGGAGAAGCCCCCTAGTTACCTTTGACAGCAGCTCTACTGTTTGGCAGGATAAGCTGCTCCAAGGACTTGTCTGTTTTCCACATCTGACCTTAGAGCAATCACTTCTTTAATAAGTTCTGGCTTCTTTTCATGAAAAAATAGCATTGGCAGTCTCTGTTGTGTCTAGGAAACATATCGCCAGTCATCATTGTTGCTAACCCTCTTCACTGGACTTGTGTGTTTACTACAGCTTATAGGTAATTTGTGAATTTCTTTTAAAAAATACATTTCACTGAGGTTTAAAAAGTTAATATCATGGAGATGACATGTTTTTCTGAAAAACATTCCTCTGCATATGTTACATGGATATGTCACAGTTGGTAGCTTTGCTTTCTAATTATTTCATTGGTAATTTATTGTTGTAAATTATTTTTAATATGTAGATTAATTTTAAATATTAATTTAAGTACACCCTAATGTTTTAATAAATTTTAAACCATTAAAATTTTACTTTGTAGAAGTCTATATTTTGCTGTTTATTTAGATAATTATGTATTTATTTTTTCCTCTCTATTTAGGTTTATTATTTACCTCTTTTTTCTTTCTGCTTTCCATATATCTGCTGTATTATTATTTTTTTCATGTATTCAACAAATGCAGTGATAATTGTATTTTACTTTGTAATTTAATAAGAAATATTTGATTCTGAATTTTGTATATACATACATTTTATTGTTAACATTTTTGTTATTACTATTATTATTAACTATAATTAGTTCCTAATTGAAATTATTTCTATTTGAAAGTTTTAATTCATTAATTTAAGTGTTTACACAGACTTTTGTCAATAAATTCTGACATCATAATACACATCTAAATAGCTTATATATTGATTTTTGTATTGGCAATGCCTTTTTGCCTTGGCACTTTCGTGAACTTTGAGCATTTGAAAAATAAAGGTCTATATGTAAGCATTTTAAATATATTTTTATTATTTTCAAGAATTTTTGATTTTATTTTTATTATGTATTTATGTGTATTTATTTTAACATTTATTGTTATATTTGAGCATATTAATTTATCATATACGTGATTAATATCAATGACAATTTTAATTTAAAATTATGTATAGTGTCTGTGTTTTCTATTTTTAAATAGATGTTTTGTATATCTCATAAATTGGTAACATTAATAACAACATCCAGTCTCTTCATGTCTGTGATAGGAGGCATTAACCATGTGCCAGACCTGATGCCAAGATATTAGAGTATTAATTTATTTCAAAACTCACACTTAATCTGACTCATTTTTCTTCAAGCCTGAAGATTAGATAATGTTTAAGTAACTTGGCTAAGATTATGCAGCAAATAAGCTACAGAGCAAAGTTTTAATCCACAGCAACAGCATCTTGTTCACAACTTCATTTTTCAAGTACTTAGTGCCTTTTTTTCAAAGACTCAGTGTGGTGTGTAACTGTTGCTTACTATTCAGTTATCATTATTTTTTTCTTATTTCTAATTACTTACTGCGTATATTTTAATGATAGATTTTTGTGTGTATAAATGTCAAAATTTCCAAGTTGTGAATTTTTCTTACAACAATCTGTTCCATTTTTATTTGTTGCTGTGAGTTTGATTTTCTTTGCTATCAACATTTCCAATTTTTCCTTTTTATTTAAATTTTTTTTAATTCTTTTATCCAATTTAACTTAAAAAAGAGTTGGCCTTGGAAGATTTCTCTCTGCACTGGAATATAACTTTCATTTTATTTTGTGTATAAAAATAGTTTCAGCACCTTCACCTATGCCTGGTTTGTAGATCCTCAAGAAATGTTTATTGCTTATCTTAACTAAGCAGTTTTGAAAATTTTAGCCTTTGAATTAGGATGCTTTTACCTAATCAAAGTGATTGCTACAACTGGCAAGTTTAATGTTACATCTGTCATCCTTTTATACAGTTTTGAAATGCATGCTTGTTTTTGTTCCTCTTTTTACCACAAGAAATTATTTCCTTGGTATTTTTTTTCCTGCTTTGTTTCTGCCCTTCTGGGTTTTAAATGTCATGTTTTTCTCTTTCCAATTGATACTGAGAGTCAATTCTTTCCTATGAGAGATGGAAATTTTTTTTATGTTTTCACTTTCTCTTCTTCTTTCCCATATCCTTTCCTGTCTTTTATTAATTGAGTCTGGAATCTTACTGATTATAATTACATTAACAGTCACCATCAAAACAATAACCTAATGTTTATAAGTTTATTATAATTTTTGTTATAATTTTTATTATAATTTCATACTGGTAGTGGATGGAACAACCAGGGGCAACCTTATCTGTGATGGAGTTGGAAAAATGGGAATATGCCATACTGCCCTGGTAGGCAGGGCCTGAGAGAAAACCAGAGTGAGAGAAAAAACAGGAAGTGCAAAAAGAGCACTCAAGAAGAAACAGGAAGTGTAAAGGGAGAGTGGCTGGAGAGGGGCCAGCGTGGTGGGTTGCAGGAGAATGGCAGACCAGTAGTAACTGGATACCACTAAGGTGGGCCCAGTAGGAGTATGGTCAGATGGAGAACAGTGGCCAGTGTTCCTGGCTACCATGGCTCCTGGTCACTGCCTGGAGTGGCCAGGACTAGAGAAGCCCAGAGGGGCAATTACCCAGATGGGCATCATGGTGGTTGGACACCAAGAATGGCGTACCACTAAGAGTGGAAGAGATGCCCCTCATATCAGGTCCCAGTGAGAGTAGCGAGCAAAAAGTAGCTGGTGGAATCGGATGCCAAGATGCATGAGGTCAGAGGAAGAGATGGTGCAGAAAAGAAAAGCTAAAAAAGCGTGACTTCTTTGAAAGCTGAAAAGCTAGTACCTGGAGAAAGCCAGGGTTTGGAAAGCTGATTTTGTATAAATACTTGCTGGAAAAGTTTGAAGAAACTTAGAGAAGCTGAGCAGCTCAGAAAGCTAGAGAAAGAAGAAGCAAAATGAAGACTTGGTAAACTTAGAATGGGTGTCTGCTGAAAAGTTGGATTTTGTGAAAGGTCTGCCTCAGGTTTGGAAGGACCAAAAGGTACCACCTTGGGCATGCATTTTTGGGACTTTAGTGACTAAATGGTTATTAGGATAAGATAACTGACTACTTGTGGAATTAATGACTTCATTTCCTTTGTTAATAAATTGCTAACAAATCTTGTTATTAAATTGCTTTTGCGAGTCTTGCAACAGTGCACAGGTGGAAAGAACCTGGAGGCAGAAGCTGGATTTTAAAAGTGCCTTTTCTTTTTCCTTTGGTGTGCAGTCTGGAGGCTTTTGCCTTTTTGCACCTGGTATCAATATGATCACTTTTATAACTTTTATTTCAAAAGTCATTATTGGCATTTGAAGAAGGCACAATAATCTCTTCTTCATAATTTTCCCTAAATATTCTTTAAGTTCTCAGACTCAGGAATGTTTGTTAGCAGTGGTTAATCTTCTTCCTTCTTTGATGACTGGTTCCACAGCTGGTCTTCCTGCCATCTGGGATGGGGATCTTCCTGAATTTAGAGCTCCTGCCTCTGTCCTAGATTTTTGTTTTTTCCTCTTGACCTCATGTTTGCTCTCTGTCCTAAGTTGGTATCACAGGTCTGTTTCCATAGTAATTTATTCCATTGCCATTTTGGAGCACTCCCCTGTCTATTCCATTGATGTTTGGAATTCAGGAGCCTATTTTGGTGTTCAGATACTATCTCCTTATGCCATATTCTTCCTTCTTCAGTACCACTTGCTCTGCTTTCATTGTCTTTGAAAAGCAGATATTTTTATATTTTCTCTCATCTTCCATCAAATAAATTCTAGATAAAGATCCTTATTCTGATTCAGACTTTGGCTTCATCTTTTGATTAGAAGGATATTTTAATACACCCACTGGCAATTCCCCATGTTTGCTCTTCCTTAGAGCATCACGTTGGGCAGATGACACAGAAATTATGCCAGCATAAATCTTTCAGATTCATATAAAGGCAGGAGAAGTTTAGAATTGCTTTACTTTCCTGTTGCAGTTGCCTGACTGTCAAATAGAATATGGGGATACACAGGGTCAGAGAAGAAAGGAGACAGTGGTGCATCTTGTGGTGCTGTGAGGAAGAGCTCATCTCTTGTCCTCTGCTTCTGAAGGGGAATGATCTCAGGGTGGCCTCTATTTTCTGTGACTTCTCTTGAAATCCTAACCTGGCATTGCCTGTGCCATTATGAGAGTCTCCCATTGACTACAGATGATGTGGTTGGACTCTCAAATGACTCTGATACTTTCTCTGTGGCAGTTAGTCTACTTTCAATATAAAAAATATAGTAATGTTGCAATAAATACCTTAATGAATATAGCAGTCCCCTTATCTTGAGAGAAAAGTGTATGTATATTTTTTGTTTGTGGCTATGAATATATTTATGATATTAAATTATTTTGCAAACAGCATATTCTGATTTGCTCTACCAGGAGCAAGTAATGAATAAATACAGATACTTTTATTCTAGCCTTAGTACTGTTGGGAATCTTTCAATAAATATATAGATATTAATTGATAACATACTTTGGAGGGGGATATAAGGACATTCATTGGGTTGTTTTGTTTACTCACTATATATTGGGGACATGCACTATTCCTGACAGTGAGCTATACAATAAGGACACTGTGGGGAACAGATAGGTGATGCTGACGTGAAAGAGTCTGAAAGAGACCTCAGTGATTCACTTTAGATATCAGGGCATTGAAATAGGTCACTTTTTTTCTGAAGAGGTGCATATAAACCAAGAGGTGACTATGGCAGGTCTTTCCACAGATAACCAACCCCATTCAGTGCTCATCCCTTTCCAACTATAATGTTGTTGAAGAATTTTCATAACTTTATTAAGAGATATAACCAAATATGCTTTATACTCTTACTTTGCTGGTAGGACTATAAATTGGTACAGTCACTATGGAAAGCCATGTGGTGGTTTCTCAACACTGAAAGTGAATCTATCTTATGATACAGCAATTTTGTTCCTGAGAATCTATCCAAAGGACACAAAAACATGAATTTGAAAGGAAACCTTTATGCCTATGTTTATTGCACCACTGTTTACAATAACCAAGATATACAAATAACATCCAAATGCTCCCAAGTAGATGAATGGATCTAAAATTTACCATATATTTATAGAGTGGAATATTATTCAGTGATCATAAATGACAAACTCATGTTCAGCAACATGGATGAAGCTGAAAGGGATTATACTAGCTGAAATAAGTATGAAGGAAAAAGATAAATATGAATGATCTCAGTTGTATGTCCAATATAGAGAAGTCAAACAAAAAAAAGAAAAAGTAAAAGCTAGCAATTTGAATATAGAACTAAAGCATACAGCAAAGAAGAAGGAGGGGGAAGGTACAAAATGTGAAGGATGAACACAATGGAATATGGTGATGGTTCATGGGTGATATGGTGGTTATCTGGCAATATGGTGGTGGAAAAACTATGGGGATTGCATTGATATGAGAAGAAAATTAATTTATTTTAAAAACTAAAATATTAAAGAACCCCCAAACAAATTTGCTTTACTTTTCAGGCTAATTATACCTTTCATTTTGTGGGCAAACTGAAGAGTTTATCAAAAATGCTTCTGAAAATGTCCAGCATTTTTCAAAACAGTGGAAATGGCCAGATGATCAACCAGCTGCAGGTGAGTTCCCTTCCTACCAAAGGTTGGAGGATTCTCTACTTGGGTGAGTCAAAAGTCAGAAGTTTCCTGTATTAAGATTATACATAGTCTCCAAGGCATGGGCTTCCCAATTGTCTAGTAACATTGATTAAAATTGGGTATGTGTTAAAAAATTTTGTTAATTATCAATTTTGCTAATTACAAGATGGTACAGTTCTAAGTATGATTAAAACTTATTAATATTTACCTGTGCTTCAAATCCTATATTATATATAGGTCTGAGATGCTGTATTATTATATGTATGTATATATAAATATGCAATACTATTACAATTTTTTAAAATTTATTTTAATTTTTTTCTAAATTCTTATAAGTTCTTATATAAGTAAATAAGGTAAATGGTTACTGGCATGCCTTCCCTCCTCCACCCCCTACCCTCTTGTGTTCACTCAGTCTCCACTCTCATCTTTTTTGGTTTATGTTGGGTTAACATTGGTCCTTTGGTCTCTTTTGCAGTACTATTATAATTCTATGCAATGCTTCTTTAGGTGACTTGCATACATTTTTAAAATTTATATTTTAAATTGATTAAAAAATATATATATGAATTTTATATCATTGTCTACCCCAAGGTTCTCCCACCACTTTATCACCACTAAACCGTCTTAATCTCTCATGTCTATCCCTCCCCCGATTTTTCCCTTCTCCCATTCTCTTTATGGTTCAGTTCTGCTGACAGTTTTAAATTTTCCTTGTCTGTTTTCCCATTATCCCTTATATAAGTGAGGTCATCCAGTATTTCTACTTTTTTTTCTGGCTTATTTCCACTAAAATGATTCCTTTTAGCTTCATTCATGTTACTGTGAATGGCATTTGTCTTTTTTGATTGATGAATAATATTCCATTTTGAACACATACTGTAACTTTTTGACCCATTCATCTGTTTTGGGGCTTTGGGTTGTTTTCATATCCTGGCTATTGTAAATAGTACTGCAATAGACATCCAAGTACAGGTGGTGTGCTATTGATTTAGTTTTTTTGTATCCTTTGCGTAGATTCCCAGAGTGGGACTGCTGAATTGAATGGTAGTTCACCATTCAGTGTAGAAGTGTTCCTTTCTCTCCACATCCATGCCAGCATTTTCTACTGTTCATATTTTCTTTTGTTTTGCTTTTTACTGGACTGTTCTTACTGGTATGAAATGGTATCTCATTTTAGTTTTGATTTACATTTCCCTGATTATTAGTGATGTTGAACATTTTTTCAAATGCCTATTGGCTATTTGTATTTCTTCTTTTGAGATGTGTGTTTTTAGCTATTTACCCCATTTTTTTGACTGGACTTTTCACTTTTTTGTTAAGTTGTGCAAGTTCTTTGTGGATATTTGTTATCAGATCCTTATTACTTGTATGGAAGGCAATTTTTGGGGGGTTTCTTTTTTATAGTTATTGTCTCTGTCTCTTTTGCTGTACAGAAGCTTATTAGTTTGATGAAGTTTCAGCTGTTTATGTTTTCCTTTATATTTCAGCATCTATAGAGATGTGTCCTGACAGAGGTTTCTGAAGGGAGTGTTTTGTCTATATTTTCTTCTCTGTATTTTAAGGTTTCATAAAACCATGATGAGTTGGTTTTAAACTCATGAGTTGGATAAAACCAGCTTTTATCTTTTATCCATGATGAGTTGGTTTTTGTATATGGTGTGAGGGAGAGTTCTAGATTCATTCTTTTGCATGTAGCGGTCCAGTTTTCCCAGCACCATTTATTGAAGAGACTATCCTTGTTCCATTGTGTATTTTACATACAAACTAATCTTTGTCATAGATTAGTTGATCGTACACACATGGCTTTATTTCTGGACTTCAATTCTGTTCCATTGGTCTGTGGGTCTGGTTTTTTTTTTTTTTTTTTTTTTGAGACTAGGTCTTGCTAGTTTTGCCTGTGGAACCGCAGGCTCTCGTTGCCCGGGGTACCACGGACTCAAGCAATCCCCAGCCTCAGCTTCCCAGGTAGCTGGGATGACAGGTGCGCGCCACCACGCCTGCTATTTTTTTTGGAACTAGGTCTCGCTACGGGCCCCAGGTGGAACTCGAACCGCGATCCCTAGCCTCGGCCGCTTCATAGGCTGAAGCTTACAAGCACGAGCCACCGTGCCCGGCTTGTGGGTCTGTTTTTATTCCAGTACCATATTGTCATAATTATGACTTTGTAGTATAATTTAAATGGAGAGAAGTCTCTATTCTCTCTCCTTTTGGTCAGGAGAGCTTTAATTATTCAAGGTTTTTATTATTCCATATGAATTTCAATAGTATTTGTTCTATTTCTTTTAAAAATGTCGTTGAAATTTTTATTGGAATTGCATTGAATCTGTAGATTGCTTTTATTAGGATGCTGCTGCTGCCACTATTGCTACTGTTGCTGAATGAGGGCAGTGGTTCCAGCTGACTAGGTGCCTCCTCCACAGTGTACTAAAACCAATACAGTGACTGTCTCTGGAGGAACTATAAGCAGCCACAGTAGTACTGCATTACCTCAATTCTCCTCAGGAACCTAAGTGTCCCCAGGTGGAGTCAGCTGGTGTTGGGATCAGAGGTGATGCTGCTGCTGCTGCTGCTGCTAATGATGGCTGTGATTCTAGCTGGCTCTGGGTGCATCCTTGGTGGTGTGCCAATGGCTGATATGGTTGCTGGTCTCAGAGAGCTGCCGCTACTTTGCTGCATGCAGTAATCTCAAACTACCTCCACTTTGCTCATAATGATCGCATTCCTTCTCTCATACAATGCAGCAGACTGTATAGTCTGTGCTGTAGCTATACCATATCTTTTCTATCTACTCATCTATCTATGGACATTGAGATACCCCCCTGTTTTTATCTGGTAAAAAAGTTTAGGCCAAAACTTCTATGTTAAACAGAAGTGGTGACAATAAGCATCATTACTCTCAACCTTAAGGAAAAAACTTTCAGTTGTCACCATTAATAATTATGTTTTTATTAATCACAGGTTGGCTTGTGATACATGACCTTGATTATATAGAGATAAGTCCCTTCTGTTCCCATCTTATTTGGAATTTTAATCATAAATGAATATTGAATCTTATCAAGTGTTTTCACTGTAACTATTGATATTATACAATTTTAATCTTTATTTTGTTAATAAAATTGATTGCATTAATTGACTTACATATATTAATTCACCCTTGCTAGATTATACAGATGGCAGAAAAAGGTAGGGAAAAACTAAAGTGAACTTTGATAACAGTGTAGTGTAACCCATAAATGGGCCAGGGCTAGGGGTGCCTGTGCTCACCTTTCTATAACTATATTTTTAAATATATTAAAATATTTTCTGTAATACATCAGAAATAAGTAGTTTAGACTTTGATAACAGCTCCATCACAATTACAGTTACATGTTATATTACATGTGCCAAACTAAGATTGACATGTGAAGGCAAAAGAGAGTACCTAATTTGACATCAAGAATAGGCTGTTTCTTGGTAAGAAACTGTTTACTTAATAGTCATATTAGAAATTAAGTCACATATTTAATTACTTGAAGAAATTTTTATTTTAGAGGATAAAATGTGATGAACTATGCTCCATTTCATGTGGTGCCCTGAGACTGGAAGAAAGTGACACCTAGAGATGCTGCTAGAGGGAGCTGCTTATGCTTTTACTGGTATTAGCCCATGACTCCCTTTTGTCAGTTAAGAGTAACATGTCCTGAGATATTGTTGAGATCAAATGACTAATTAATATGATGTGTACAATGCAATGTTTGACCATAGCCAGTGCTCCCCCCCAAAATAATTTTTTATAAACCAAGTACAATGATTTTAATGAAATCCTATTATCATCAGATAAGAACCAATAAGATCATCACACATATAAATAAGTGAATGTAAGAAATAATAAATACATGAGGGATAAACTGTTTGTTAATTATTACTCAAAGTTCCCAAATCATAAGATTATGCAATAGAACAAATTATATAAATTACAAATGTACTTTATTGAAATGACAAGTCTTAAATTTGTTCTCATGCAGACATCCTGCCTACATAATAATCTTAGTAGGCTTCAATAAACCCCACAGCTTCAGTTTTCACTCTCTTGTGGAAAGTAGGGTGTTATAAGTATGTGATAGTACAATGGAAATAAATGCAGACCAACAGCAAAATAAAGACATGACATTTCTTTAATTTGATAAAAATAATCTTGAAGAACTCTCCAAAGTAAAACCATTGACAAAAAAGACACTGATGAAAGTAGAATACAGACAATGATGTGAAATATATGTTCAAAGACAAGCATTTGAGTAATGAAGGATTGAGAAATGATTTGGAAAAACAGTGATAGCATTTTTCAGGTTTTTGTTTGTTTGTTTTTTGTAGCACTGACCTTTGTATAACTGCGCTATGGCAAATACAATATAAAAAAAAATCACTATACTGTTTTGTTAGAAAATTTTGTCAAAAAAGCAGTATTTATTTCATTTTTTGGTTTTCAGTGTTATGTGTAATTATAACTGTGACCTAAATTGCTGTCAGTTACTTTTGTTTTTCAAGATAAAATCATGAACAATTGTTATACCATTATTTATTGTGGTGTGTTCAGAAGGTCTATAGTTGGCTTCACTTTTTTCACATTTTTCTTACATGATGAAATTGAATATGCCTAATAAGTATATTTATAAGAAACGGTGATGTGATTATTTTGCTAGTTATGTTATTTTCCTTTAGGAAATCTTGAAAATCAAATTTATAAGGAACTTTATAGAAAGCCAGTTACACATCGATGTAGACAAACTGATTGAAAAACTCCAGATGTACGGTAAGTATGTGGTAGCAGACCACCCTTCTTAATAACTCACACACATGTACTCATACCTTTACTACATAGTTTCTCCATGATGTTAACAGGTCACGCTTCTGTCTCTGGCTTCTGATTTCTCATCTATAAAGTGAAGGGCTTGAATGACTCCAAAATAATTTGTACTGAAATTTTCCCATCTACTTACCCAAGGCTTAACTTAGACTAAGAAATAAAGACGTAGTTAAAAATGCAAGATTTCAATATGACAATTGTGGATTATAAGGCACATTCATCAAACAAATATTATTGAGTTAATAGTCAATTGAAAGCAGTTACATTGATTTGGAAATATAAAAAGAGCATGTCAATTCACAAATGTTTATTGCATGTCCATAATATATTAATTCATTTAGATATTCAACAGCCATGTTTTAAACACAGTGAATTTTAAAACATTACATATGACTGGTAAATATTGTTCAGTGTTGACCCAGTTTATACATTATGAGGAAATTTCTTTTTTATATAGTGTTTCCCACTTCATAGGGTTTAACATTCCTTACTTTAAATTGTGATATTTGTTCCATGGCTCCACTGGCCCTGTTGTGTTCATATTTTCATCTGGGGTACATTAGTCTTGTAGACACCATGGAGAGCCGCTTCCCCTTGATCCAGACTGTACAAGAGCTCTGTGTCTATCACCAGTGTTTGCCTGGGAATTCTCTTTGCTACTTTCCCATGCTGGATGCCATATGTCTTGGGTTCTACAATCTTCCTATTCTTGTTTTATTACCATATTCACAAATGTCATCCTGAAAAAAGTGCAAGGCAAAACATTTTCTGAATAATTTTACTTTGGTAAATTGGTAAATTCACTTTTGTATCTGAAGGGTATGTGGAAATATTTGCTATTTAATTATTGATAATTTTAGCAGTGTTTCATCCTGTTTATTGTATTTTATGTTTGTTTTCTGTTTTATTAATTCATTATCTTTATGCCTATACACTTTTATTTTCTTTTGTTAGCCACCTTTTTGTTTGTATAACTAATTAATAGGTATTTTTATTTTGACCCATTTTTCTTTTCTAATATATATAATTATGGCTAGATATTTTCCTCTTAGCATTATTTTAAGTTTACCTTATGAGAATTGATTTGTTCTAGTATTATTACAATTTTAATAAAAATATTTCCTCCTTTTTTCTCCTTGGATTATTTGAAAATTTATTGCTTTATTTTTAGGCATTTAGGATTCCTATTTTCTTTTGTGTTAATGATTCAAGCTTTATATTATAATGGTCAGAGACTGTGTTCTTTGTCAATAGGATTTCATTTGTTTAAAATTTGTGGAGACTTAATGGTCTCCCCATCCCTTGCCAAAGTCATGTTGCTGCCCATGATTGTTTGCTGTGTATCCTTACTCATTTTTTGTATTCTTGTTTTATTAGTTCCTAAGAGGAACATGTTTATTTGTTATTTTTTTCTTTTATCTCAATCGCATACATTAATGATTAATATTTAATAAATATTAAATAATGTGTTCCAGATGATATGCAAGTAGTAAAAGATAAAGTGACACCACAGACCATATTTATTCTTAGAGAGCTTACTCTTTATATCCCTTTTTTAAAAAAAATATATATATTATAAATTATATATATATTATATATAATATAATATATATTATATATATTATATATAATATATAATATATAATATTATATATAATATTATATATATAATATTATATATAATAATATATATTATATATTATATATAATATATATTATATATATAATATATATTATATTATATATAATATATATATAATTTATAATATATATATATTTCACATCTTTGTTTTCCCTGGGGCTCACCAACCACCTCCCCTCCTTGACCACTCCTACCCATTCCCCCAACCCCAGTTGTATACTTTAGTTTTGTTTTTAGCTTGTTTTGACTTTTCCTCCTGTTCTTTTGTTTTGTTTTGTTTTACCTATATCCCATATATTAGTGAAATCATTTGGTTTCTGTCTTTTTCTTTCTAACTTGTTTCTGCTTATATGATTTCTTCTAGGTCCATCCCTCTTATCTCAAATTTACCAGTTTGTCATTTTTAATTGATGAGTAATATTCCATTATGTATATATACCCAAATGTCCCATTTCTGTAAGTTAGATTCAAAGTAGGCTTTATATATTGCAAGCTTATTTGTCTATATCTATATATATAGATATATAGCTAACCATGTTATATATCTATATATACCTAAAAGTGTTAGATATTTAATTTTTTTCTGATTTTATTTTGACTGACTTATGATTTCAGTTCTGATCATTTTGTATTTCTTCTTGAGTCAGTGTGAGTGGTTTGATGTTATGCTTGGGGAGGTCTCTGCCATCATTTCTTGAGATATCACTTCTGACAAATTTTCTGTACTCATCTGAAACTCAATGTAAGCATGAATCAGAATTTCTGTGTCCATCATCTGCTCATTGTATCCTTTTCTCTTGGTTTTGATCATTACTTTTCTCTCTAAGCTCCATTTGGGTTTTTGTCTCAATTTTTTTAATTCATATTTTTCTCTTCAGTAGAGAATCTTCATTTTAGCTGTTGCATTTTTAAGGTTAAGGTTTTGCTTTTTTTTAGCAGCTGTTCTCTGTTAAAAGTTTGTGTTTTGTCTAAGAGTATTAATTGTTTTAAGAGCATGTTAATGATAATATTTGACTCTTTAATGGGCAATTATCTCCTCATTTATTGATTATCATGACTTCTCTCTAGGAAAACTTATTTTCTTTATTGAGTACTAGCTATTTTGTATGGAATATTATAGAGATAAATTTCAGTATTCTAATGGTATTATCTTCCTACTGAAGTTATTTTCTTACTTCTTGCAGAGAACTGATGTGGGGCCATGTGGTCATAGCTCTTTTCTCCTATCCAGGAGTAAGCAAATGGAGGGGACTGGGTTCAACTCACTAGGACATTTGCCCTCTGATCTTACAAGCATCCCCATTGGGGCAGGGAGGCATCTCAATGAAGAACGTCAGTATTTAGTAGAGTCCCTCACCTTGAGACCCTGAATTCAAGTCCCTTTGGAGCCATAGGGACTTAGCTTCATAGTCCTTTAGAAACTCAGACTTTCTTTGTTTTTATCTCCTACAACCTCATACCCCTAATCCTTGTTCCTTTGGTAGCATGAAAACTTAATGTAGATTTTTTCTAAGTCATACAGTTTTCAGTTGTTTTTGATAGGAATTGTTTGTCCATCATTATTATTCTAAGCAGAAATTTTCTCAGTGTATTCTTTCAATCTGCAAATGATTCTCCTGGACATAAGGGAGAATAAATTTTTAATCTCTGTTGATGTCATTTTCATCTTTAAGTTCATTTTTTGATCATTGTTGCTCCTTTTCTTTTGCAATTTGTTTACTTTAATTATTTCTTCTATGTTAAAGGAATTTCAAAAATACATGAAGATTATAAGAATGAGGCACTAAATGAGGCACAAAACCTTACTGATGATTTTTTGGCAGGGGGATTTTATTCATTTTGCATCAGTGATTTTCATCTATCATTGTTATTGTCTCCAGCTTTGGCAAGATCTGGGGACAATTTTTGTCATCACAGTTTGTGAGAAATTATTAGCATCTAGTTCTGGAATCCTCATAAAATCCTATAATGGCCAGAAAGCCTTCACAATAATAAAATAGGCCCAAGTGTTAGCAGACTCTAAACTGAGAATTCCTCATTTAGATCAAAGAGATCGAGTCTATTGTTAAATATAATTTTTAGAATTAGACACATTGAGATCTCTCAGAGTCTTTAGTTGGTCATGGCTAATGCCAACCATACATGTGATCCCAAGTATATACATTGAATGGAGATAATACACAATTACTATTAGTTGAAGCTAAACTCACATTATAGAAGCTTGTTCTCTACTCTTCTGTGCCCTACTGTATGAATTCTCAATTCTTATACCCCTGTAGGCTAACAGTAGGCTTTTTTTTTGTGTTCCCAGACATCTTGGAATGTCTGTATTTTCCTTCAACTTGTTTTTAACTACCTGTCATATGTAATGAGGTCATTCAAGATGAGAAGTGAGTTTGCATCAAAGAGACTAAGAGACACACTAGGCTTCAACTTCTGTCTCCCTGCTTTGTATATTCAGCCCTTCACCCTTGGTAGTTTCCCTCAGACATTCCAGTTGTGGGGAATACTTGAGTTATCTAAAGTCATAAAATATACACTGTTGTATTATTTTCAGTCCACTGTGCAAGAAATATGACCAATCAAGAGTGTGGCTGCTTTCTTCTCAGAGGAGGGAAATTTGCATAATGTTCTAGACCCATTCCTACTGAACTTTCTTATGGATTAACTTCTAAAATTCTGAGCTCTATACACACAGAACTGTATCTATGTGTCTCTCTCTATATGTGATTGTGTATATATGTGTAATACATGTTGATATGGATATTCTCATTTAATTATATGATTAGTTTAGCTCTGGAAAGCCCTTTCTAATAGCTCCAATTCTGTCCTTGGAAGATAATTGAAATCATATAATACAGAGGCTTATTCCATTGAACATTCAGAATTTTAGTCATGTAAATTACCTAACCAAGCTTATTAGACAACCTTATAAAGCACATATTCCAAATGACAAGTGGTAAATAATATATAAATGTCCCCGGTTTTTCTCCACCCTACCCAATTTAACTGTTTACTTTTTTTTCTTTTTGAGACTATGTCTCACTATTTTTGCCCTTGGTACCACAGGTTCACATTGCCTGGGGTACCACAGACTCAAGCAATCCCCAGCTTCAGCTTCCCAGGTAGCTGGGATTATAGGATTGCGCCACCACGCCCAGCTATTTTTTGGGACTAGGTCTCACTGTGTTGTGCAGAGCAGGACTTGAACTGTGATCTCTAGCCTCAGCTGCTTCATAGGCTAAAGCTTACAGGCATGTTCGACCATGTCCGGCAATTCAAATTTTTATAAAAATGAAAACAAAGACAAAAATGAAAAATTATTCAAAGCACCTCAGAATGCACAATATGCTATTTGGTTTCTTATTTTCCAGATATTCTTAGTTTTACCCAGAGGAGTTAAATTGTTTGGTGCCCACCTCTTTTATTTAGTAATTTTATTCAGTGGGCACATATAGCATGCTAGGTACCAGAGAAACTTTATGTAATCTCAGGATAAGTTCACAGTAATTTTTCTTTCCTCACATTATAGGCAAGGACATTGAAACATCCTCAGATTTAATAACTTGGCAGTAAGCCATAAATCAGCTAAATGGCAAAACCATACCTTGACTTTACTATCACCATGATCCTGCTCCCTGGAGCTCCTGCAACATGTGGACAATGCCAGTCCCTCTAAGTCCCTGGTCTGGATTACCCCACTTCACATCTACCTTGTGTGCTGCATTTTGCAGGCACTTGGGGTCTGTCTATCATTTGGAATAGAATATCCATTCTCAGCCTCATTCCCACACTATTTAGAAAACATGAGTCCCCGAGGGGGATGTTCATCATAACCACTGTACATGGTACAAGCACCCATCTCTCACAGTAGCATTTTGTATTGAGACCATCTCTCCAGCATATACTGCATCCAGGTTTACTCACTGGTGTACAAGGGTAAAGTGATGCAGAAGGGAAACCTATCGATTGCCAAAAGGCAAAACTTTGACATTAGCATTCAGAGGGAAATGAAATATAAGTCTGTGTTAAAACACATGAGGAATAGATTCTAGAAAATAAAAATATTATGTATGGAAACATATTAGTCATTTTACCAATTTTTCTTCTTGTAAAGGCACTGTTACTGTGTTTTATCAGCTTGTTGTCTGACAAAGCTGCAGAAAGAACTTTGAGGACACAACCAGGCAAGCAGAAAGAGGCAAATTTTTATGAGAAGAGGGTTTTAATAGAGAAACAGAGACCTTTTTTTTTCTTAATTACTCCAAAAACCCATCAATATCCCTGTGATTGGCTAATGCAACTGTACCAATGCTCAGTATCACTTTTCAGGTTTTGGCAATTGTATTGTCTCTGAGCAGAAGTGCCCCATTAGCTTCTCATCTTTCTTATATGAGTGGTGCCAGGTTATTTATTTCAAATTTGGTGCAGGTAGTCTAGAGCCTGGTTAGTTAATCTCCTTTGGAAGAGACCCAGTCTCTGGGCTTTGGAATCTCCTTTGGAAGAGACCCATTCTCTTGAAGGCTTCTTCCATGTTATCAGTCACTGCACTTTCAGGATCCCAGTCTTGCATATAGCTACTTCTTGCCTCCACTCTGCTTCTGCACTAGTCCTGGGTGGGGCACGGGAGTTGCTCTGATCATCAAGGTCACCAGCTAGGAGTTCCTTCTGAGGTGAGGTGCAATCCTGGGGAAAGAAATACAAGGGGAAACTGTTATAATAAGAGAAAAATCTAAAAAACTGGCTTTGCTCCTGCATCAGCCAGATCAGGTCATATTTCCTGCCCCTGCCATCTGTCTCCACAGCAGACAAAATGGAAAGCTGACTTTCCAGTCTCTTGAATTTTAAGCATGGAAGTGATTCTTTATTGTCATGGAAGACTTAGAGACCCAAACATGTTAACTCATTCTTCTGCTTGTGAGATGAGCAAACCTGAAGGAAGGATAACTTGGCTACAGATTAGCCACCTCTGGAATTCTGAGAATTACTTAATAGCTTTTTCTCTCCAGATGTATTCTGAACTTTTCCATGGCTCTCTCACCTGTGCTCCAGTACCTTCCTGGGTTCAGAGCTAAAATGCTGAAATACCTCCTCTGCTCCTTGGTGTCTTGTCCTGAAAAACATTTGATGTTGAAGGTCAGCAGCTAGAAACTCCAAACTAATCTGCAACCCTATTTCCATTTCAAATGCATAAACCAAGGAGAAGATTAAAGGAGGACATGATTTCCTCAGTGCCAAAACTCCTTGATAAATGTTTTTGTAGTTAATGTTAGAAATGAATGACTTCCACAATATGTTGTAAAATATGCTTATTTCACAATAAGCTGCTTCTGTGGAGGCTTGGCTTTTAGAATTACTGGACTCAAGTGGAACATTAGCTTTTTGTGTGTGTCTGGGTTCTCTGTGAGGGGAATTAAAAGTTCTGCTATTCAGAGATTTTCTCTTTTTTTTTCTCTTTATCTCTCCATTCGTGTGAGCACCAACCCCACCCTCTGAGATGCTCTGAATCCTTTCTTCACACATATCAGCACTAGAGGGAGTGTTTCTAAAAAAGTGGAATTTACATTCAACAAATTACTAGCACATTTTGCATGTGAACAAGATTGTGCTCTTTTGAGTCATTTTCTTCATGGAAGAATTTTAATGCACTTTCACATTTATATTTGCAATCTTCTCTATATGAACTATTTTATCTGAACTGAGAGAAATGTTGCCATGTCTCCATTTGCTTACTTTTCTCAGGAGGGATGCTACACGAAATGTTTAACCACACAGGGACCGGAAATATCCAGTTCCTGGGTCAACTCTTGGTCAATCTCTCTTCTTGTGTGGCGTTGAACCGTTTCCAGGCCATGGATTCTGTGGCCATCTTGGATGCTGAAGCACATAAGTTCATGAAGCAGAATGACTTCTTGGCCAGTAAGTATTCAATGAAAGCGGTATGCTCTAGAGCAACAGCTTCATTAGTTGTCATTTTTCATATTCTCCTTAAATTAGTCTAACAATGGTTTTAAAAGAAGTCCTCTGCAGATCAAATGAAGTGAAACAATGTACTATATTTATGAAAAGTAGGATTTCATACATAAGGAAACATGCAATGTTTACCACCTTGGGACCAATGACACATCATCTACTTTTATTAGCTTGTGATGTAGTTTTATGATAATGTTATATAATGAATTATATTTTTCATGTTCAATTTATATATGGATTTCTTCTCTTTTATTCTTATTATCTTGATATCCTGGGGGACTAGGCTAAGAAAAAATAGTAATCTATTGATTAATAGATTACTTATTCAAGGTAAATTTGATGTGTTCTCACAATTTTTTTTAATAAACATTGAAAAAAATTTACTAGGTTTATACTTGTTTGCTAGGACTTTCGTAGCAAAGTACCACAAACTAGTGGCTTATAGAACAATTTTACTCACCAAAAGTCACAAGCTCCAGCATCAACATCACCTTCTGAGGGCTCTGACATAATTGAATTAGAGTTCACCCTAATGACCTCATTCTCATTGACTGCTTTTGTAAATTCCTTATGTTTAAACAAGATCACCTTCTAAAGTACTGTGAGTTAGAACTTCAATATATGAATTTTAGGAGAATACAGGTCAACATAACTTTGCATATGTAATTTAAGAATTCATGTGGTATAACACAGAATGCATGCTTATAATTTGAATGATAAAAAGTCCCCATCATGTTGATATTTAGCAATATCTCTGAAATGCCAGAGGAAAAAAACTCTGAATGAGTACCTTGTATAATTTTTAAATTCCAGTCCGGGCACGGTGGCTTGTGTCTGTAAGCTTCAGCCTATGAGGTGGCCGGGGCTAGGGATCGCGGTTTGAGTCTCGCCTTGGGGCCCACAGCGAGACCTAGTCCCAAAAATTAGCTGGGCATGGTGGCGTGCGCCTGTTATCCCAGCTACCTGGGAAGCTGAGGCTGGGGATTGCTTGAGTCTGTGGTACCCCGGGCAATGAGAGTCTGTGGTTCCACGGGCAAAAATAGCAAGACCTAGTCTCAAAAAAAAAAACAAAAAAACAAAAAAACACCAAAAAAATTTTTTTTTAAATTCCTCTAAAAATTCAAAACAAATACTTTTTTTGTGTGTATTGTGATGATCTCTTGGTTCCTACTTTTTTCCATTAGGTATTATATTCAACAGTTCCTTCACTGGCAAGAACCTTACCTCAGAGTCTCTCCAGCTGCCACCCCATGTCACATACACAATTCGCACCAGTGTGTTATATACCATGAGAACAGACTTGGTGAAAAACCCTTATTGGAAGTTCCATCCTCAAAGCTTGCCAGCTGAGGGCTTCAAGTATAATTACATCTTTGTCCCTTTGCAAGACATGATCGAAAGAGCCATCATTGTGATGCAGACTGGACAGGAAACCATGGAACCAGCAACACAATCACAGGCAATCCCGTACCCATGCCACACCAGTGATCTGTGAGTAGCCTGGGTTTAGCTTCCCATTTTCCCAAGTGGGAAGAGTATTTCATTTGGAAAACTGGATAGAGAAAAATCTTGGAGCTTTTTTGGTAATCATCCCAAGGAACACCGAAAAAAATCTATTCTTTTTAAATTTCTTTATATTAAATTTTAAAATATCCCAGAGATATCCAGATTGTAGAATTACTATTGAGATAATCTGATAAATTTGGAGTTTTAATTATGACACCAAATATCTACAGCTCTAAAGACTCTTCAGAATGAATTAGAACAATAGTCACAGAATCTTTGCTTGTCTGACTCTAGTTTCAATGTGAACTAAATAGAGAAAGGTAATTTCTTCCTTAGAATGAATCCTTAAAAAACAGGCATGTACCACCTACTTATGGAGTAGGGAGGGATTTCACAGACTCTTGGAGGGTTGCATAAGGAAGTGTGAAGTAATCCAAGGATGCTTATAAATTGTGTTGTTTGATTGTACTGCCTACCTCTGCAAGAGCAGAGAGAAGGGAGGGTTAGATAAAGGGTAGAATTCTGATCAGTGACTTGGAGGAGAGTAACAATATTAGAACAGGTCCCAGGAGGCCAGATCTGGTGCAGGGCAGCGACTGGGCATGTTGGAGAAGTGGAGTATGATTCCTCTGGGACTTGGAGCCCTGAGTGGGGTGGGACAATGAAAGACATGTAGATCTTTGTTGCTATAGCTGTGTGCCCAGCCTGGTTTGTACTGTTCTCACACATCTCCTCCATATCTGAGCTAGAGTCTATGGTTGCATGGATTTTGTAGCTTCTTTTTTATCTGAAAAGTACACTAAAAACAGGGCTGAAAGTGAGGGTGATCAGAGGGACATGCTTGAATTGGTTAGAGCAGGTAACAGATAGTTTATCTTCAGTATAACAGTCAAGGTAATGAGTACAGACAAACAGTATCCTTGAGTGAGGCAAAGCTTTTCTGTCACACAGTAGCTGTTACAGTCTCTCCAGGTGACCAGGGCCTGCTTGTAGGATAAGAATCTTGATTTCTTAGCCTCCTGTCTAGTGATTTACTTTCTTATCAATATATCTTTTCATTCATTACTTTCTATCATGGGGTAAGCTTATTTCAAGTTCCATTAGTGTTTTTAAAATGAATTATAATACCAAGTTGAAACTATTTTTGTAAAGGAAGAGGTAGGCATCTATGATGCATGTGTCAACAGCATTAACAATACCTGAAGACTAGAGACATGCAGAATCTTGGCCCTCTCTGAATCAACAATCTCTTTTGTTTTCAATAATAAAATATTGTAATATTTAACACATAATTAAATAGTAATTTGAAAATCCAGAACAATATCTTAATCAAAAGGTAAGTCCTCTCAGGTCAAAATATTCCAGGGGTGACTAGTCTAGCTCATAAATCCAAGATTTAGAACTCCATCACTTTTGTCCTCTGACTCCCTTCAGTAACCAGCTTCCACTTTTCAGTCTAAAAGGACTGCAGAAGTACCAGCCATTCCCCTTATTCTTGCCAACAGGAAGGGGAAAGCTTTGAAAAACAGGGTAAGTGGGGACAAAAACAACCTGCATGTCAACTGTTATAACCTAAATTTCTTGGAAGTTGTCACTTGGTGTTTATTTTTAATTCTCTTTATTCCTTCACCAAACCACCAGCACCCATACCCTATATGCCCAATGCCTCTTTTTAAAATGAGACATAATTGACATATAATACTAATCTCAGGTATATAATATAGTGACTTTTTGTATACTATATACTATATAATGAATTTGTGTATACTGTAGTGATCACCACAGTGAATCTAGTTAACAACTTTCTTATGTTGAGAACTTCTAAGATATACTATTTGGCACCTTTCAAATATACTACGTAGCATTACTAACTGTAGTTACCACATTGTATATTACAACCTTGAGACATATATTTTATAAGTCAATGTGAAGCCCGGACCCAAAGATGAACCCTGGACCCAAAGATGAACCCAGTTCCTTTCATTGAGAAAGGAATGTAGGCATTGCTGTCATCTGCATCTGAAAGACAGAGACTAAGACTAGCCTGAGGCCAGTTTCCCTTTTTAGAGTAAAGTGATTACCTGGGCCAACTTGGGATTATGTAATGCAGGGTCCTGAGGTTGAAGGCAGGCCCAGATGGCAAAGGGAGGTATCACACCAAGGTGGGGATGGTGAATGGGAAGCAGGGAGAAGGATAAAAAGAGGGAAGGTGGAGTGTAGAGATACACAATTTTGGAGAGGAGCGTGGAGAGTGGAGTGAAAGCAAGAGCCTGGAGATTGGCATCAGGTGTGGAGGTTTTGGGACTCAGGAGGACCCAGGAGTTGAGTCCTCTGGAGCTTCCTCACCTCCCCAGAACTTGGTTCCTGAGGAGCAAGACCTGTGTGAAGGCAGAGGAGAGGTGACCCTGGACCTGTGTTGGTTGGATTCATCTGGTACCAACTGGAGCGACAGAATTGGGAGTCAAGGTCCTGGCATTTCCAACCAGAAGTGCCCTAAGACTGAGGTAAACCCCACAAAGCTCCTTGAGGAGCAGAAGTGGGGCTCTATTCTGTTTGGAACATTTGTGAGGGTATGGACTCTCAGTTTGTTTTTCCCGTATCTGGAAATAAACCTCTTGTCTGTAGTGGTTGTTAGGGTTTGATATCTGAGCAGCTGCTGTGCGCAGGCAGAAGAACCCATAGGAAAGAGGAATTTAAACAGGGGTGTCCCTATCCCCCCAATAATAGATGTTTGTACCTTTGGGCACCTTCAGCCATTTTGTCCATTGCCCCAATCTGCAACCCTGGCAACCACCAATTTCTTCTCTGCATCTATGAACTCGTTTTTTCCATCCGCATAGTTTAGTAAAGCTATTCTTTTAAAAGCAATAATATTTTGGGGGTGGAACATCTTCAGTCATTACTCTTCTGCTCATAAAATGCTTATCATGAAGGTGATAGTACAAAGAGCAATAATCAACAAAAAAACTATTCTTGATTAGAGTCATGTATACATCTGTATACATGTGTACATTTATACATGTAACATTTATACATGTATACATTTCTGACCCAAGTCAAATACCAAATCTCAGATCATTAATTGAGAATTAATGATCGATTTTAGGGACTGGGAGAAGTTGAAATTTTCTGGTGTTATCTTTTTCAAGATCAATTTCAAGAAAATCCCATTCTGAAAATCTGTCTCCAAAATGTGCTTTGATCTCCAGCAATGGTTCAACTTGTTTGAATGGGAGGATGAAAATTTCCTTTGCTCTTGCCCACAGGAGGAAGGAGGTAGTACTTAAACCCCCAGAGAGAGGTTGGTTTCTAGGAAGGCATGTTGAGAAGAAAACCATATGTTCTTTCAAACAGCTTGACAGAGTCAATTTGATCAGTTTTCTGTTCTAACTGACCCTGACCATAGTGCTGGGTCAGTTGTCAGTTTAAGAGGGTTGGAAAAGGAAACTGAGCATGATACATAAAGATGTTCCTTTATGATACCAAGATGGCTCTGTCTTGTACATAAGGAACATTTAACATTTATGCCTAGCAAGCTGGATGAAAGCTAAATACTAATTCCATGCAATATGCTTTTGCCTTGTAATATCAATTAGCAGTACATATAACTAATGTTTTGAAAGATATACATTGAGAATTGTTATTTTAAGGTTACAGAGTTGCCTGTAATCTGTGCATTAGGTCATCAGGTTTCATTTATCTAGTTGCAAACATCAAATTTACCTAAAGACTCAATCTTAATGTTCCCTATAGCAAAAAGGAATTGATAATTATGCAATATGGTAGAGGTGTTAGCTAACACCACAGTGGTAATCATATAATGATATAAAATGTGTCAATTCAACCTCCATATACCTCAAACATAGAAAATGTATGTCAAGTATTTTCAATAACAATAATAACAATAATAAAAATAAAATAGATAGCAGAGTTGAGTAAGAGTAGGACTCCATAAAATTGAATATCCCATTCTGTCCTGTAACTCATGGTGGTTTCCTTAAGAATTTTATAATGTTCTATAATGAGGATTATGTTGTACTTCATGAATTAAAGAATTGCCATTGTTAGTATATTCCTTCAAAGAGTAAGACATGCAATATAAAGGCTTTCAGAAAATTAAAAATTTTTATAAGTGATTTATATGCTTAAAGAATAGTTCTTTGAAAGACATATTTTATTCCCTCTACTGCTTTTGGGCACCTTTATTCACAGGAGCTGGGCAGATCCCATAGGAGAAGTGAGCATGTGGGTCAGGCTGAGTGACAGCTCCTGGGCGGCATTGCATCTGACTTTGATTTGTCTTGGGAAAAGTCCAGAGTGAAGGGTTGACAGGGATTCATGCTTGAAATACTGAGTTCCTTTTTCCAAAAATAAATAAACCTGATCAACAACAGACAGGGAGAGGGAAAGCTTCTCAATTTATTCATTTTTATTATTCTTTCCCTTGGGATTTACATTTAGTAAATTTATTAATAAACACTTATCTCTTATATTTATTCAATAGCTATTGTGACTATTATTGAAAGTGAATTTCATCTAACATAGCAGAAATTCACTTTCCTGATTACCTTCAGAGGTAAAATCTGTTTGAAGTACCTTCTATGTCTCAGTCCTATCCTGTCCTACTGAGAAAAATGGTTTGCAGAGTTGGTTTGATGACACCACTTGTGATGGGCAGTAGAAGAAACATTCACTAGAATTTTATAATCCTTCACTTTCTCACTTCCCACAAAGCTGTTATAGCCTTAATGTCTAGAAGGGGCTAGACAGATGCTTTGTTACATATTATGTAAATGTTTATCTAATTTCTTCATTTTTTTTTCACCAACAGCACCAATAACCATGCTTCCTTAAAATTGTGTCACAACTTCAACCTCACAGTCTCATGTATCCTCTAAAGACCTTATAAAACAAATATAGTTAAAAGAACTTGAGACTCAGGTCAGGTTGTCTTTCCAAGGTCTTATGTCCTCTGAATGACTTCATGCCCTGATGAACTGCTAATGGCCACTTACTACTTTTAAACATTTTGTTTCAAATTGTGTATACACCCTTGGTCACTTAGCTGTCACATTGTTCTATTGTGTGGGCTCTTCTGATTTGCTTTCTGTGGTAACCAGAGCTCAGAGTTCAGCTGAGGTTCTTAACCTAGGGTGTGCAGGCATTTGAAATATGTGGGGGCATACTGATGATCACACTGAGGGCAG
Organism: Uropsilus gracilis; assembly: GCA_004024945.1. NCBI lineage: Eukaryota > Metazoa > Chordata > Mammalia > Eulipotyphla > Talpidae > Uropsilus > Uropsilus gracilis. The sequence continues at coordinate 56,959 of PVHY01004414.1, read as the reverse complement.
GTGGATGATTAGTGCCTGGATGTCCAAGCTGCTCATTGACTTGTCATCAACAGGGCAGTTCTGTGCAGCAAAGAAAATACAGCCAAATTCCAAACAGTTTCACTTAGAAACACTGGAAGCTCTGCCTCTGGTATCTTATGTCTTCATTCACTTCTGTCTTCATTCACTTCTGTGTTTTGTTCTTTATTAATTCATTCAATAAACCTTTTTTTTCATACTATATGATGTGTATTTTTCTAGGTGCTGGGAGGCATGCAGACATGAAAGATAAGTAATGAGCTTAAGACATTTCTTACCTAGTGAAGTTCACATCTCTAGTTAGAAATACAAAGGAAAGAGACTGAGATAAAGACACTGAGAATAGCAAGATTATATTAATCTCAGTTGAATGTGTCCACTGGATTTCTGAAAGGTTTTGAATTGAGAAATATTTTGTGACTGGAAGTTTGACTTACCATTTGTCACAGCTTCAGCATATCAGGTTCTTACAAGTATCTTAATTTCCAAGGTTATTTTTGCTTTTTTGTCTTCTGACATGGCCTTAATGTGTCAGGCTTTGTATCAGAAGCAGATGGTTACGAATGCTACATTTAGTTTCCAGTTGCTGCCACTTTCTGGTGGCATAGCTTTGCCAGGTTTTTGACAACTGTGTTAAAGGTAATTTTGCAAGAGGGCTATGGCCCCCAGTACTGGTAATGCTGATTTAAAATAGCAGCTACTGTTCATTGGTGGGGTGGAGACTTGGAGAAGGAAAGTTAAATTTTCTCTGAAAAGAAAGAATTAAAGGATTAGGGAGGGAACAGAAAAAGACAGGGAAAGAGACAAAAACAGGGGAGAGGACAGAGAAGAGAACAGAGAAGGAAGGTGTAGAGAGGAGCAGCAGAGAGACTGAAGGCCTCAGAGCTGCTGCTGCCATATGGGGCAGCAGGCCAGGGAAGGAAGCCATACTGTGGGCTTCCATCCCCAGCCCGGGCTGGTGAGGAGCCTGGGGAAGTATGTTGGAGAAACTTGTGACCTGTGAGCTCTCTTAGAAACGTGGTACTTGAAAACTTGGTTTAATTTTAAAACTGCAAAACTTGGAAGTCGTCTGGAGACCGAGTTTGTTGTGTTGTTGTTTTCAATGTAAGATGTCTGAAGTGCTTGCTGTGTTACTGTATCAAGTGAGTTTTGGTGATGCTGGGCCACTCTTGAATTGGAGATGAAAGAATTCTGGAGCTGTACGTTTTGGAGAATAATTGATGACTCCATCTTGTGGTAATGCCATCTTGGCTTTTTCTGGCTTGGAGTGAGTAGAGCTGTGTCTTTGAAGAAGGAATGGTGGCACCATCTGAATTTGTTCATTCAGCTTAAGGTGGGGCAGCCGCCATTTTGTGAATGCACATGACTGCTCCATGTGCACTTGGGACTAGAAACTGAACTGCGTGGTAACATTACCAAAGGGCTTCCCTTGGACCCCTCAGTGACTTGTTTGTCTTTTAATAAGTAAATTTGCTTTTACCTCTCTCTTAAAGTTTATGTGGTCTTGATACTGCATGTGCAGGCTGGGAAGAACCTGGTGTGTGGCTGGTTTTAAAGGGCCAGTTGCTCCCCTCTGTAGGTTTGGTAAACACCCTCCTTTTCTTTGTTTTTTCACCTGATTTCAATTTGGTATTTGTGTCAGGCTTCTCATAAAGAATGGGGCTGCTAGTCATATCCTGCCCACCTCATTGGTTTGGAAAGTACTTGATGACCATGCTGTGACAAGCCTGAGACCTGGAGAAGGAACAAGGCCTTGTGAGCAGCTGGAACCTCTGATGGGTAGCCGATACCAATGGGTAGCTCTCACTGTTAGGAAATCTTTCATGTTCTAACTTTAAGAGTCAAGGTGGGATGAACTTTAGCTGGGATATATTCAGGGAAGCTTGCATGTGTGTGTGGATCCTCCCTTCTCCCTGATGTAACTTAGCAAGTTAGCAAAGAAAAAGGAGAATGTAAAGTAATAAAGAATGGCCCTTAAATCCCCTACATACATCTGTGTATGAGTCTCAAATACTTCCCTCTTTCACCAGTGTCAGGATGGAGGGAAATTTTCTCCACCCCTATGGGTTCTTCTCAAAAGTTAGTAGAGACATCAAATTAATATTACATTACTTAAAATAAAAGAATAGGCTTGGGTATATGCTTATGGATAATTGATACAGCTGTGGATTCTAAAGTCAGTTGGGTAAAATGATCTATATCTTGATCTAAAACAATGGGATAGTAGCTTGGAGCTCTAAGGAGAGAGAAGAGGGACTCATAAGAGAAGGTCAGGGCAAGTCATGATGAAGACTAGATGTAGTATGATTAGATCTTTACCTTGTATATAGGTAGATTTCTATTGGAGAAATTCCAATAGAATTCTATTTTCAATTCTACTTCTCCAATAGAAATCTACCTATATGTGTGATCTCCAATCTTCCTATATGTGTTATTTTAATTCAACATCCTCATCCCTTTTCTCTCTTTGAACTCACTGAATGGTGCTAATAGAGGCAAATCATAAAGAAAATACTATTAACAAGGGTTAAAAATGTCAATCAGCAAAGATATTTCTTATTAGGAAATTTAGGTAATTTTAGGTAACATCCTCAATTTTCATTCTTCTAGGTAGTTAAAGGAGTGGTGAGCCTCAGGCCCTGTTTGACCTCAACTACAAATAATCCACGTGCCAAAGTTCATGTCTTGAGAAGACTTGTTCTGACCATCTTGGAAAACTTATTCTTTAGCCTTTTCTCATCTGAATCATTAATCACTTGTGATAAGAAGACATGTGTCACTAGCTAGCTGACCAGCATTCTTGAAGGAGGAGAGAGGGAGAGAAGGACATTGTACTTTCCCTTTACTGGCAGTCCTGCTCTATTCTGGATTCTGCTTGGGATTGGAGCTTTGGGGTGGTTGATGGTAACAGATTAAGGGGGGAAGCAAGGCAAAAGGGTGGGGGGAGACCAAGATGTTGGGGGAGTTGCACTAAAAGTTTGCTGTCACTGCACTTGGATCAAAGTCTTGCATCTTGAGTGACAGTAAACAAATTTGATTTTTCGTTTGCTTCTTCCTATATGTGTGATTTTAATTCAACATCCTCATCCCTTTTCTGTCTTTGAACTCACTGGATGGTGCTAATAGAGGGAAATCACAGAGAAAACACTATTAACAAGGGGTTATAAAAGTGGAAATCAGCAATTTGCCACCTCCAGAAAAAGAAAGGGTGACAATTAAATGTTTATAAAGATCAGAATAGCCTTTAAAAAAGCTTTAAGTAAATAAGAGAGCTTGAATTCCTAGCTAGAAAGTTTATCAACTGTGTTTGTTTTGCTTCCAGAGTAGATAACAGAACTCTCATGGAGAATCTGGAACATATTCATTTGATTCATGTTCAATAACTCTAGTTTGTTTCTTTATCAAAAATTGAGAAAAATTGATATTATTTACACACTACTTTCCTTCTTGTTTTGTATTCATTATTTTTGTGATTTCTATTCATTATTCTTGTGATGGATGTTTTACACATTTCATTTTGAATTTTTATGCTGTTTCTTCATTTGAAAACCATCTGTGGAACACCAGTGATTTGACACGCATTGTCACTGACAGACACACTTAGTAGTGAATAAAACCAGCGCCTTGCCCTCAGGAAGTTGTGGCCTGGTTAAGAGCTATGAAGATCAGAGTCAGGAATCATTCCTTTCTGCTAAAGGTTCAAAGGAAAGTCACATGACTCTCCTTCCACCTTTCACTCACTTTTAAATCTGGTGGAGGCATGTAAGTGCTTCAGTCCCATATTATTCAGTCCCATAGAGGCATTAGTTGGGTGAAATAGTGCCATCATTTTCCTCTTTACTTTCTCCCACATACTCTCCTGTATTTTCTTTCATTTTCCTATGGTTATTTCCTTTTAATATGTTTTAAAGGGTCTTTTTCTATTTTATCCATTCTCCTTTTTTGTCATTTTTAAGTAGTTACTTATACTTCTATTTATTACTTCCTTACTTATGAGTGACTTGAATGAATTATGGTGTTTCTTTTACAAGCTGAGACTAGTGATTAATTTATTAATTTTATAGTTCCTCTCTTCCTCTATAAGTAGTTACCAAAGGTAATGAATTTTCTTTTAACCACTATTTTAACTTTTCATATGATATGTTGGTAAAATTCACTGTTTTCTGGATAGTTGTAGTATGGGTTTCTATCTTTGACCTAAAGTTTGGTTAAATAAGGTTTCTTACTATATTTAAGTAGACATTCTTGAAAATTTTAAGCATATGTAAATTTGCTCAGTTTACCTGTAATAAATACCTATAATACCTATACTAGTTCACCTATAATAACATTTTTAACCTGTTAGACTGACAAAAATCTGAAACTTGATCTTATACTGTTATCAAATTCTCATTTTTCCAGTGCCATTAGAAAATGCTGTTTGTTATTTCTGACTTTGGAGTTTATGATTTTTTTTTCTGTCAAGTAACATATAATACACTTTCATGATTGATTTATGAACAACTGAACAAAATTTTTAACTCTATTTTTAGAGAAATTGATTGTTACCAATTTTGCAATTTAGGACTTTTGTAAATTTATGACCTGTTCTTTGGTCCTATATTAAGATAGATAAATTGCAATCCCCTAGACTTGAATATATACCACCTATTTTCTCCTTATGGTTGTGATCTTTTGAGTGTTAATACTACTGTGAATAATTATGTTCTGAGCTTTGACAGTGAACATAATTCTCTCTTGTATGAAATTAAATCAATTTAGCTCTTTATATATATTATTTTATCCCATTTATTTCATATGTCTTTGCTTTTTACTTCCATTTAAAATTTTTTATGACATTTCTTTTCAGAAATGTTTCTTGTATGTATTGTACATTTTCATACATATGTATGGTTATCTGCCTAGTACAATTTTGTTTTTAAAGTAATATTTTATTTTTTTAAATTTAAATAATTTATTTATATATATATTTGGAATATACTTTGGAATATTTGGAATATACATATTTGGAATAAACTAATATTCTGTAAACTTTTTTTTTTTACCACAATCAGTAATAGTTTAAGGTAATTTCCACCATTTACTATTTTTTTTATCATGTACTTTTAACTGGTGTTATCTTACTTAATGTCTTCTTGGTATCATTGTCTATTTAGATATTATAGGTATATATTATAATTATATTCCATATTTGTCAAATTGAAGAATTCCCTTTAATTTTGGCATTCAACTAATTCTTCATCTCCCCTCATTTCCTCTGTCCTTCCAATATTTGTTTGTTGTGTCATTTCTGTATTTCAGTGATCATTGTATTTCCAGTGTGTCATCTTAATTTTCATTTTTGTGTTAATTTAATTTTTATTGCAAAATAAATTTGTTGGTTACTATAATTTTCTAGTCATTCTTTGGTGGGGTGAAGTTTATTTTCTGGTAATTTCATTAAGATGAATTCTCATGAGTTAATATAAACAAAGATCTTACATGCTTAAGAGTGTGCTTGATTGAATGGAAATCTTTGGTTTACCTTTTAAAAATTATATATATATATATTTTTTTCTTACATTGTTGTAGACCCCATATTTCTCCTTTGACAAAATCACCCATGGACTCTCACCATATTTCCTTGTGTTCCTTCCTCCCCTACTTAGCCTCCCTTTCCTGCTCCTCTTCTGTATGCTTCAGCTTTCTTGTCAGCTTGCTGGTTTTGACTTTTCTTTGGCCCTTTGTTTGGTTTCTCTATCTTCCACTTAAAAGTGATACCATCAAGTATTTATGTTTTCCTTTCTGACTATTTTTGATAGCATAGTTTCATCCAGTTACATTCATGTTGCCACAAATGAATGAACACACGTGTGTGTTCATCTTTTTTGATCACTGAGTGATCTTGTAGAAAACATTCCATTATGTTTGTCTTTGAAAAGCATTATAGAGAAATTTGAGATTACACTGATGTATTTCCTCTTTTAGATTACTCATAAAATTTGCAAGATACTGAAATCAGGTAGCAAAACAACCTAAACAGGGTACCTAACCAAACTTACAAAGGGGAACAGCTAACCTTTCAAAGTCAGCCACACACCAGGTTCTTCCCAGCCTGTACTTTCAGTGGCAAGACCACATATTCTTTAAGAGGGAGGCAAAATTCACTTACTACAAAATAAATTAGACAAGATGTACTACCACACAGTCAAGTCTCTAATCCAAATAGCACATGACTGAAGCAGCCATAGCAATCCATGAATGGGCAGCTGTCCCACCTTAAGATGGATGAAGGAGTTAAGATGGCACCACCACTCCTTCAAAGACCCAGCTCTACTCACTCCAACCAGAAGAAGCTAAGATGGTGTAGTCGATCCTTCTCTGAAAGCAGGAGATTGAAATCCAATGAGGAAAACCAGGATGGCATCATCAATTCTTCTCCAAAAGGCACAACTCTGGCATTCTTTAGTTCCAGCTTCAATGTGGCCCAGCATCAACAAAACTCACTCGATACAACACAGCAAGCACTTCAGATATCTCAGGTTGAAAATGACAACAAAACAAACTCTCTTTAGTTCTCCAGATAACTTCCAAGTTTCACAGTTCCAAGTTAAACCAAGTTTTCAAGTGCCACATTTCCAAGACAGCTCACACAATTCACAAGTTTCTCCAACATGCTTCTCTGGGCTTCTCACAGACCTGGGCTGGGGATGGAAACCCACAGCTTGCTTCCTTCCTTGCCCCGCTGCCCCACATGGTAGAGGCAGCTCTGAGGCTTCCAACCTCCCTGCTCCTCCTCTGCTCTCCTCCATTTCCTTCTTGGTTCTCTGTTCTGTGTTTTCTCTCTCCTTTCCATGTGTTTTTCTCCCTGTCCCCTCCCTAGTCTTTTAATCCTCTTTTCTCACAAGAAGTCTTAACTTCCCTTCTCCAAGTCTCCACTCACCAATGAACAAGAGCCTCTATTTTAATGCAGCACTTCCAATACTGGAGACCAAACCCCCAAACAATATTAATAAATTAAAATTAAATTAAATGTTAAATTAAATGTTAAATTAAAATTTAACACTTACTAATATACATTTCTTTGTTGACCATTCTAAGATAATTTTAAATGATACAAGATGACATCTTTCAGTGTATGAATTTAGGTTTTCTCATGAAAACTCTTGCTATATCCCAATGCAACAAATAATTTATCTTCTAGCATTTGATTTTTCTTCTTCAGGGACTCTAATTATATTAGCTTCTTTCCAATGTTTATCTTATAAATAAAATTTTCCTAACCTTTCAAAACTTTCCCTTTATTTCTCTTTTCCTTAGTTGCTCATGTCTGTTTTCTATGTCCCTTACTGTGCTCTGTGCAGATTCAATTTGTCCTTGTTCTTCTAATTTTATCTTCATGTGTCTGATGACTTTTTCATTCTGTTTCTTTCCAAGGTCTTCTAGTTAATATTTTATATCTTCTTGGTATCTTGCCATCTTACCACTGAATTGCTGCTGCATGGTTTTTTCAATAGAGATAATTACCTTATATTTTTAAATTGATGGCAAAAATAAATTTTCTATTTTCATCTGTTCCTTGTCACCCACTTTTCGGTACATACTTTCTATTTGCTATTAATTGTCTGACCTTCAATTTATTTCTTACGTAAATGTTGTTCTATATAACTGTTGTTACTCATTTTGAATGAATTAGATATCCCTAAAGCTTTTTTTTTAAACTTGTAAGAGAGTGTCATTGATGGTAAGGACTAGGTGACATTAGTGATTAACTAGCTCAAAAACGTCCTTTTCCATGACTACAGAGAACTAGTGCTACTTGAAAATGTATATATAATTCACAGATTTCTCTCTTCTTTTTTCCTGAAAATAGGATCTAAGGGTAAGTAAGTATGGTTTCTAATATCACAAAATAACATGCAATTAACACTCACTGAAAACACCCTGTTATATATAATAAGTTCTCACAGTGTGTCACTGGCTTTTAAGAAGTGTGGTTTAGATGGCATGTTCTGCATCTGCAGGTATAAGTTTCTACTATTAATATCTTTACTATTTCTTTGTGTGAATCCCCCCAAAACTCTATTATTTCTAATTATTTAATCATATACTTAGCTTCACTTCAAAAATTTGCCAAAATTGAGTTGATGTTTTATTTTCTCCCTTCTTATGTTGACCTTGGACTTGTTTCCAAAAACAGGGATGGGTTGAGTTATACAGCTATGGACAGTACTCTTATCTCTAATTTCTTATTCTTACTGTAGTATATACATACTGAAAGGATGGTGAGGAAGGAGGGAAACAGGAGCCAGAAATATGAAAAGATGAGAGGAGGAAAGGAGGGAGTCAGAATATGAAAGAACTGCAAGGAAATATGAAAGGATGGCAGAGATGAAAGAGAAAAACAGGAGCCAGGCCAAATAGAATTAAGAAGAGTTTATTGCTGTGAGCTGCTGGGGGAGGTTCACTAACCCAAGGTGGAGGGTTAGTGAAGTCTTGCCCACATGGGGTTGGTGTCTGCTTTTCAGGGGCAGGGACATGGGGGTTGGGTTTTGCTTGTGTGCTGGGCAAAGTTAGCAAGCAGGCAAGGTAGCTCGCTGGGCTAGGCAAGCTTGGTGGACAAGGTTGACAGCAGTTTCAGTTGTAGCTGGAAGGTAAGCCTTGGTTTAGGTGGTGTCTATAATCCTTTTATGGGTGGAGGCTCCCAGTTCCCTCAATTTGACCTTTAACATACATTGAGGTATCTATGTACAGACCATCTGGACACTCCAGGGGATCTAAGATAATTGTTTCAAGAAAACCAAACTTGGATTTATCCAATTCCAAGCCTTTCCTGATTTTATTCTTTAAAAATGTGCAGGCTTGGCATGGTGGCACATGCCTCTAAATGGCAGCCTAGGAAGCCGTGGTGGGGATATGGGATCATGGTTCGAGTCCTGCCTGGGGCAACATAGCAAGACCTAATTCCCAAAAAATAACTGGGCATGGTGGTGTGTGCCTCTAATCCCAGCTATATGGGAAGCTGGGCCTGAGTCTGTGGTACCCTTGGCAATGTGAGCCTGCGGTTCCACATGCACAAATAGTGAAACCTAATCTCAAAAAAATATGTGCAAGGGCCCAACAGTCACACATAGATAACAGACACAAATATACACAGTTTGTTGACCCAGAGTGAATTCTGAGGAATGAGCTTATGCAGATTATTATTGAATATTTGTGTATGATGTTAATGCTTATTTTCTATAGGATATAAGTTTCTTTAAGAAAAGAGCCCAATACATTCCAATGATATTAAGTTTTATTTTCCCTCTTTTAATTATTCTCTCTTACATTTTTGTAGTCTCTATAATTCTCCCACACCATATTTCCCATGAACCATTACCATATTTCCTTGTATTCATCTCTCCCCTTTTTTGACACCTGCTCCCTTCTTTTGTTATATGATTCAGTTCTATGGTAAGTTTGCTAGTTTTGACATTTTCTTGATCTTTTGTTTGATTTCCCTATATCCCACATATAAGTGAGACAATTTGGTATTTATCTTTTTCCTTCTGAATAATTTCAGCTAGCATAACCTTTCCAGCTCCATTCATGTTGCTGCAAATTATATGAGTCTGCCCTTTTTGCTTGCTAAGTAATATTCCATTTGTAAATATACCAACAGCCTTTGGATCCATTAATCTATTTGCAGACATTTGGATTGTTTTCATTTCTTGGTTATTGCAAATAGTGCTGCAATAAACATAGGAGTTCAGGTTTCCTTTTGAATTAGTGTTTTTGTGTATTTTGATAGATTCACAGGATAGGAATCACTGGATCACACAGTAGAACCATTTTTAGTGTTCTGAGGAAACTTCACATACTTTTTCTATATTGACCAGACCAGTTTACATTTCCTTGAGCATATCATCTCTAGCATTTGTTCTGTTTTGTTTTTTCTTGATAACATAGAAGGTAGTGGTATCTCATTGTGATTTTGATTTGCATTTCCCTGATACTTAGTGGTATTGAACATTTTATAATAAACCTGTTGGCCATTGTATTTCTTCTTTTTAGTTCTTCTGACCATTTTTTTTGACTAGATAATTTCTTTGTTCTCTTGAGTTTCAATAACTTCTTATATCTTTGGGATCAGTTCCTTATCTGTCCATGTTATTAAGTTGTAAAGAAGGTCAAGTTCAGGAACAAGTTGACAATATTTTTTTCAAATTTCCCCCAAGAATTCAATATTAGTTTCTTTTAACTTTACAAGTAATTTAAACTTCATCTCTGTGTTAAATGTGGAAGAAGAGAGAATTTACTGGATTTGCAAGTAGATAAAGTTTGTGGTACTTACTCTTCATAGACTTTTATTCACACTGAACACTATAAAATGGTGAAAAATCGCAAAGCTGAAAAATCTACAATACTCAGCCTTCTGTAAACAGTCACTGTGTAGCATGCAGGTTAATTATATTTAACTTTGAAATGTGATTCAATAAGATGATGTTTAATTGTAGTTGGCCCAAATAGGCAAAAGAATAAAAGCAAAGAGTACAACTCCCATTTTTCATTGATTCATACTTTCACAACTATTTGGCTTCTACTATGTGGGAGATCTTTGTCAAACAGAATGGGTATGGTGGAGATTACTGACAGCAAACAGCATAAATCAATAGTCTCAGAGATGGTGCACATAGCAGCTAATGCTATGAAGGAATTCTAGAGGGGTTCTGCAAATATGCTGTAGCAGGGAGTACTTTCTCAGTCTCTAGGGCCAATATCTTTGTCTGGTACCACTGTTCCTTGTCTATACTACCACAATTCTGCTTTAGTTTCTGAATCCAACTTGAGGATTTTCCTCACCTGCAGGACACTTATCTACACTGCATTTAGTGATCTTTAAAAAAAATGACTCCACTTATGTCACCTCTGTTTACCTCATCCCGTTTTAAAAATGCCTTTCCTCTTTACTTTATGTACAATCTAGTACTTATCTTGACATATAAACTCCTTGCATGAGCTGTGCCCTTCTAATCCTTCAGCTTTGCTGCTTATTACTCCAAAAGGCTATTGGTCACTCTTAAAATATCCTCACATGATCTGAAATTATATTATTTTATATGCTACTCCTCTGTTGGATACAGCCATTTTTAGATTCATGTAGGGCTCTTCTTCACTTCTTCTGGTCTCCACTCAGGGATTACTTGAACAGGCTCTTCACTTAACTATCCTACCTGAAGTGACATCCTTCTTACCACTGGTAAAGCTGCACTTCTTCTGACTTGACATTTTGCTATTTATCTATTTATGTATTGGTGTATTTTATCCTGATTCTTTCTCCCCATCACTGGAACATAGATAGGGCAACTGATTGCAGACTTTTTTTCTATTTCATTCATTCATGTATCTTTTACCCAATGTCTTGCCCCGTTGGTTAGTCTCAGTGATAAGCAAAATAATTAATGTGTGGTTTTAGAGCTCAAAGAGATGTGTTAAGACAGAAGCCTAAGGTTGTGGTGAGAATACCTGCAATGAAAGTATAAAAAAAAGAAGATGCTAGTGAAAGAGGCCGAGATGACTGATAGAAAGCCAAGAGTTGTTCTGGAAATTGAAGAAGAAAGGGAAGTAGGAAACAGTGTGATCAAATGCAACTGAGAACTGGAAAAGGAAAGCAATGAGAATATTCCTGTTGAGTTGGAGACATGGGTCTCTCCCCAGTGTCTTAAAGAAAAATCATTTCAAATATACATTGAGAAGTTAGTGTATTGAAAAGGGAGTATTGGAAAAATTGAAATACTTTCACTTGCCAATTTGCACATATTTTTCATACTCTAGGTGCTAATCTATATTTGGTACATGCTTTATAGGTGATAATCTATGGCCCATTGATATCATTGATTGAAGATGGACAGTGCTCCTGTGTGGACAAAATTTTAGTCACAAATTACTGACTTATTTCTTTATTCACAACTACTCTGCCACTGAGAGTGTCAGGGAGAATTGGGGTGTGGTAATAATTACTCAAGGGACTTTGAACAGAATCAGAATACTAAACTGTCATCTTGAATGTCTGCTGAAATGGTCAAATGAGATCTTATTCCTGAAACTACTTGTAACTTATGTATGAAAACGCCCTTAAAAGTTTCAATAGATTGGTACTTATTAGGACTTCACGCTGAGTCATGCTGGTCCTCAGATGCTGATTCAGTTGTTTCCTTACAGATTTTTAAACAACGTTGGTTTCTTTTTTCCTCTGATAATGATGCTGACATGGATGGTGTCTGTGGCTAGCATGGTCCGAAAACTGGTTTATGAGCGGGAGATCCAGATAGAAGAGGTAAATTGCCTTTCAGTCTCCTGGGAAAGGAGGGGAGTTTGGGACTTTGGAGACAAATCCTGTCCTGTAATTAACCAAGGACTCTCATTTTGCCAGCAATTGAAATGTCTGTACATTTTAGCAGATGTTTCCTATCAACAAAGGATAGCAAGTGGAGTTGAAAGAATGATACCAATATTGATACCAAGAATACCAATCTCATTCAACACATTTCATGAAAAATAGATAAACATAACTGCAGGCTTCCCATCTTACTTTATATAATTTATATAAAATTTTGTATAAAGTTTTGCAATTTTTATCCTAATATTGCTAAAACTTGAAACAATCAAAATATTTTTAAGAATGAACATTTACAGCAGTGTCCAGTACAGTTCTGTCTCTACATTCAGCTCTGCAGAAAGGTAAAGGCATAAGGCTGTGTGTGTGCATTGTCTTACTTTATTTGTTCAAGTAAAGAAAAAGTCAGGTAAACTATAATGTTTATACGTGTTTCATTATATATAAGTGTTTCACTAGGTATAAGTGTATAAGTGTTTCATTAGGTTTTGACAGGAACTTGCATTATTTTACATGTTTACCTGTTTACAATCTACTTATTCCTGGAGCTCTGTATTTAACACCATACACCAGAGATCAAGAGCCCAGACCAGCAGCCATTCAGAGTTGGTACTTCTAAACAGAATGTGGTTACTTCATAAGTAATCAGCTGCAAACTTATAGTGTGAATTATGTTATTAATGGACAAACATTAAGTTTAACAGGTGAGTTCATTTTTATGCTGTTACTTTCAACTGAACTAATTTGCAAAAGTAATTTGAAATAGCACCCATCTTCCAAAATGTGTCCATTTTGACTTACAAACCAGTATTTCCCTCATACTTTTTTTCTATTTGTTTTTATTAAGTAAACATAATACAGAGGAAATGAAAAGAAAACAAAAATCCAAATAAATGAGGAAACACAGAAGGCAGCAGCAGGTCAAGCTTGAGGTCCAGTGTCTTCCCCATTGCACTGCACATTCTGACAGGGAGAAATGGTTTCAATGACTTGTCATCTCAGTTCCACCAAAATGGTGAACTACTCCTTCTGTAGGGAGTTGCTGAAATTGAATGCTGACTTTAAGAGGAAGTGCCCTAGAAGGGCTGAATTTCCAAGCTGGAGACAACCTGGAAATATAGATGTGTAGAAGTATAGACCACCAAATATGTTCTTTCCTGGTGCCTTGAGCCATCGTTTTCCAGTGACCACAGCTGAAATAACTTAAAATTTCTTCTTCTTTCCACAGTACATGAGGATGATGGGAGTGCACCCAGTGATTCATTTCCTTGCTTGGTTCTTGGAGAATATGGTCATGTTGACCATAGGTAGTGCTGCCTTGGCCATCATCCTGAAAACAAGTGGCATCTTTGCACACAGCAATGCCTTGATTATTTTCTTCTTTATCCTGAATTTTGGGGTGTCAGTTGTTATGCTCAGTTACTTTTTGAGTGCATTTTTCAGCCAAGCGAACACAGCAGCACTTTGTGCTAGCCTGGTATACATGATCAGCTTTTTACCCTATATTGTTCTGCTGGTTCTACACAACCAATTAAATGCTATCATTCAGACATTTCTGGTAAGTGGTCTAATTTGTAAAAATGCAAATTGAAACAAAGCCACCATTTACCCAAAGAAATAAAATCACTGTTCTCAGCATTCAAATGCATCATTTTTAGATCTCCATGGGTTTTGAAAGATCTAGTTTTCTTTATTCTACCATCAGGTGTGACTCTTGCAGTGGCACGTCACTGAATAGTTTTGCTGGAGGACAACCTATTAAGAATTAACATTTTTCGTGTTATAGGGACTCTTTTAAAAACTCTGTGGAAAATCAGTAGCAACTTAAAAGAGTCATAAAACTTCAGTGTTTTTCTGTTCCATATATGGAAAAATAGATTTTGAAAGTTATTTTGGAGTTGAAATATTAGCATTTTTCTTAAATTACATCACATTAATCGGAATGATCTCTCCATTAGCAATTCCAGGGTCACACATCTATTTAAAATGTACCTCTGAAAACAGTAGCATACTTTCAGGTTTGTAATATAAAGCAGATAGAAGACAGAAACTCACTCATTTGTTTAAGACTATTGCTGGCAAGCACAGTGCTGGTCATAGAGTAGGAATTCAATCATGTGGAAAAGGTGGATTAACCACTGTTAAAATGACTTCATTTGCATTATGCTCAAGTTGGTACTTCCCCTGCAGGTCAGGTGAAGTCCTCAAATTGTAGGCTGTTGGAAGTTATCCTTGGCATTATTAAAGGAGAATTTGAGAGGGATGCAAAGAGATAGAGGTCACCTAACCCTTCACAGAAACAATGGAAGCCTATATGCTTTCCCTTGTCTGGAGGGTTTGCCTGCTCTGCTCATTATTTTTCTCCAACATGAAACTTTCCATCCTCCATGATTGCCGCTGGCCATATGTACATAGCATGGTAATTCAAGAATATGAAAATAGTGGTGCTATTTAATCTGCATTTTAGAAATTAAAAAATGACATCATATTTGACTAGCTTATATAACACCTGCAATAAATTATAACCAATGGTTTTACATTATTATTAATTAGTAGTTTTCAGAAAGTCAAAACAACCTTGACTATGTAGTTCCCTCACCCCTACCTGTCCATACTCCTAATATATAGAAGTTGAACCATTAATGATCTAATATGAATTTCAAATGTTATTTTTATTTTACTTCAATCCTTATATTGAAGTATTCTATGTAAATAAGGCTTTCTTTTCTTTTACATGTTGAAATGTTTTCTAGTAAATACAAAATCTAATTCTGGTACATTATGTTTTTAAAAGGGCTATTTCTTTTCTCTGACATAGGTCCTCTCCACTAGAAATAAAGTAACATATTCCTTCAATACACTCTAGTTTTAAGTAGAATAATGTATATGTTCCATCAGTCTGCCTACAGTGTGCTCCAGGGCATTCACTTAGTAATGAAAAATAGTAAATTGCCCTATTCTGTTTTCCACTGTTTTTTGTTATACATTTATGTGTACAGTGCATTGGATTTATGACACTCCAAGCATTGCAGTAAAGAGAAATAATACTTTTTAACGTTAAAAACTAGCTTGTTATCACATCTTTCAGATCAGACTGACATGTGGCTAAGTCTTCCAGGTTCAAATATTGAAATCACTGCCTGGAGTAAAGCTTTGACATTATTAGAGTTGGAATATGTGTACAGTTTCTCTATTGGAGTTTAGAGCTGTGGATTTTCTGTGGGCCCAATCAAGTATTAATATGTTTTTTCCTTTTTACTCCATCAATTTTATGCAGTGCCTCTTCTCAACTACTGCCTTTGGACAAGGAGTATTTTTTGTTACATTTTTAGAAGGACAGGAGACAGGTAAGAAGATCCATTTATAAAAGGATTTTTATTGAAAAGACAGCATTATCATGTGTAAATCTCAGAAGTTCTTTTTTTGTTTTATTTAAAGTTCATTTTCCCCCATTCTGTATGAATTACATATGACTAAAGTTATACTGTGTTTATTTTTCTCCATTTGATTTATTTCATTAAGCATAGCACAGTTTAGGTCTTTCTAGATTCTTGCAGATGACAAGGTTTCATCTTTTTTTTATTGCTGTGTAGTTTTCCATTACTTATAACAAAATTAGGTTGTTTCCTACCCTTGCAAATAGCGCTGCCATGAATATAGAGGTATATATATCTCTTTGAACTAGTGGTTTGTTTTGTTTTTTGTACAAATAGCCTGACATGAGATAAGTAGGTTGCATAGAATTTCTATTTTTAACTTAATGAGGAATCTCAGTATTCTTTTCATAACCACAGCACCAGTTTAGATTCACACAGTGTACAAAGTTTCTTTTTTCTCCAGAGGAGTGTTTTAAACTGCACTATTCTAAAGCTACAATAAAAGAGCCTGAATGATTTGTCCTGTCTTCCTCACTGCTCCTTAAACTAAACCAAGCAGAGGAAATAAAAGAACATGGTCACTGTTCAATCCTTTGGATATATTTTGGACTAAATTCCAAATAGTACACATGTTAAAAGGTTGTTTTTAATAAGGTGTTAGATCGTACCATAGCAAAATTGAAGAAAAGAATATTTTCTTAAAACAAATCATATTTTAATACAGCAATGAATCAAAATATACTGTAAGAAATAATGATTTTTTTCTCATGCCAGGTCTTGTGTATTCATTTATATATTTTCATAAAGCAGAGAGGGTAATCCAATTTGGAGTTTGGAGCCTTCTTTATCTTTCTGTTTTTTATATTTATATTCCCTAAATGTAAGCTTCTTTTAGCTAATCAAATAAAGCTATATCTAATAAGGGAAATTTAAAAATATTCTTAAATGTTAGATATTTAATTGAAGTTCATGTTATTTAATTGATATAATTGAAGCTGATGAGTTAACCCAAGCTAATATTTGATTTAAAAAAATTATAACAAGGGTTTTGATCTTCCTTTTGTTTTAGCTGCATTCAGCTTTGCTTGTGTTTACAGCAGTAATGAATTTATCTTACCAAAATCTACACTGAAAAAGGATGGCTTGTTATTTCCCTGACCTTTTCCTTTCTTCTAGGGATTCAGTGGAATAACATGTACCAGGCTCCAGAGCAAGTGGGCATGACATTTGGCTGGGTTTGCTGGATGATTCTGTTTGATTCAGGCCTTTACTTTTTATGTGGATGGTACCTCAGCAATTTGATTCCTGGTAAGAACCTTTATAAGATGACAAGCTAAAATTATTTTAAACCTATATGTATAAATACTAATAGGATAACATCTACTCTAAGACATGAGAAAGGGATTCACATAATGTTTACAAGGGGGTGTGAAGTTGGGAAAAAGTTGGTGCTTTTGAATCCTCAGTGAAATGACAACCTGTAAGCACAAACAGAGAAGCAGGAAAGGTGTGAGTATAGTCCCCACAATTCCCATGCTGCTATCCAACAAATGGACTTCTGTCAACTAGAAACAGAAAAAAACCTTCAGTTTGAGAAATGAAGGGGCAGGGGGAGGGAGATCGGCCAGGTGTGGAACCAGTGGTGTGCTTTGTACCTGGAGTATGAGGTTGGCATGGGAATTCAGATAGTTACTGGAATGGGAATGAAGGGCTAGGATCTCATCCAGGCCAACCTCCAGCATAATATGGAGGCAGACTGAACTGAAACAAAGAGGCTACAGTGAAGGTACAGGGAGGTCAATTACTGCCTCCAAACCCAGAGCTCTCTTTGAGGTTGGCATGGAATGAGAGGTTACCTACTTGGTATGTTTTTTCCTCCCATAAATGATCATGGAGGCAATGGAAAGAGCCAGCCACTGGCAGTAAATGTTTGCCTTCTTTATTAGTAGGGAAGATAGCAAGCATATACAAGCCTGGTTTAAGCCTAGAGGAGAGAAAGTACTTTGAACATTTTTTATTTGTATTTTCAGAAATAACATTTTCATGGAATTATATGTTCTGGATTAAATTACTTATAGTTACTTAATGTTTTGGATATTTTATGGTGGCATATAGCTTTTAAAGTTAAGAACTAAAAAAGGAGAGAATATGCAAATTGAAAATGGAGGAACAGAAGAAAAATAAAGTTCATTTTGTTAATAAAATTACCTAAGATTTGGAGAACTCATGTATCATTTAAGGATGAATAAAAATCAAAATAATATGGGTCATTGAAAAGATTAATGTATGTAAAAGCAGGAAAATATGACTCCCAAGAGGTAGATAAAGAAAATCAATTAAGATTGTAAATATGTTTGGAAAAATTGCTTTGCACTGCCTAGGACTTCAAATAAAACTTAATCAATGGTGAATTTAAGAAACAGATTTTAAAAATTGAGCTGAGAAGGCCAGTGAGAAAAGAAAGTTGTTGAGAAGCAGTTGGATATTAACAAAAAGCTGTTTACCTAAGACAGGAATGTTATAGAGTCTGTGTAAGAGGTTGATTTTAAAATTCATGAGAAAATGGCAATAAAAAAAAGAGTATTGCAGGAAAGTCAGGGCTGTGTCCTGGAGCAGGAGCCAGGGAAGTTGTCTAGAATAAAGGGAGAAATACAATCATGGATTAAAAGTGATGCACAAGGATGAACCTGCAGACATCTGCACTTTCCCAGGCAGAAACCAGAGCATGTGGGAGGAAAGGAAATAAAGAACCACCTTTTACTAAGAAAAGGAAAACCAGATTTATTATTTTAAAATTTTAATATGGGAAATCTTGGACTCCAAAGGCAGATAAAAGAATATGACAAACATCAGTTCTATGCCAAACAAGTTTCTATTGGCAGTGCAGAATTTGATATAAAGTGGCCAAGAATTCAGAAGGATCTAAATTCTCCTTCAGTCATCAATCAGGACCTGAAGAAGAAAATCCATCTTTGTCTTCTGTAGTCACTATGCATCTATTCTGGGCAAAGTTATCAATCATGAAGCATTCCTGCTGGGTTGATTTGAATTCTGCAGTGGGATTTTGAGGCAGCTCTAGTTGTGTATTATGTTTCTTGGCTTTCCTATAACATTTTACCTTTTTGCCTCTATTATCATGTTGTATGTCCTGAGGACTTCCAGTCATATCCAGTGAATGAATGCCAGTCTTACTCACTCCAGCAGAGCCAGTTTCAGGAAAAAGGAAATGGGAGTGGGTTTTAATTTCTTTGAATTCTTCATTTTTCTAGCATAATTGAGTAAAAGTGAATCATAAAAACAATAGCTATGGCTGCAGGGAAATTGGAGAGAAAAAGGCTGTTGTATCTGTTTATGGATATTCTGGCTATCATTATTATCTAAAATGGGTGACATAATATCCTTATGCTGGTGAGAATGATGTGCCCTCAAGGAAACACTGATGCCATAGGAAACAGGAATGAAGAAAGAGTCATCATTAGCAGCTTTATAGGAACTTGGGACAAAGAGTAAGTTGCTGTCCAGAGACACAGACCTGCCTATATTAGGATGACTGTGACGTTGTGGAGTTGTGGGGTTGTGGGCTTAGGAAGGGGTGGGGTGTTTGAGTAGGACTCTTCCAGTTACTTCTGTTCTTAGGGTAGTATGGGTCCAGGGTTTTGATGAAAGGTATGTTAGAGGAGATAGGGGACTTGAGGGTCAGTAGAGATTTGGTGTCTTCTCTCAGCATCCACTGTAGGTACTGGTTGTACATTGGAATTAAGTGTTAAGACAAAGCTCTAGTCATTGAGAAATAGAAGTGGCATGAAAAAGAGGAAATAAATCCATAATTATTTGTAGTTCATAGAAGAAAAGTGAAAAATGGCTATAAACCAGGTAACAGAGGACAAATACACATGCATAAAAATTAATAACATCATTCTGCAATCAGCAATAAACAGTGCAATTGAGACAACACTTCTTTATCAATGGCATGAAATAAAATATCTCAGTATGAACCGAATACAAAAGACAATATATATCAAATAAATGATAAAAATTAAGTGAACATATAATAGATTTGAATAAATAGAAAATATGCCATATATTTATCACTTTAAATATGTTGGTAATCTCTATATAATTGGTATAACCACAAATTATAAATCCACTAGTGTAATAAAATGAAACTTAAAATAATCATATAAAAGAACTCTAAAACTGATATAATTCTAGTAGATAGAAATAGAAACTAATGATATTGGTCTAGATTTTTCAACATTAGATGGATGCCTGGCTAGCGATTATATAAAACCTCAATATTTGTTGATAGGAGTTTATAATAATAGAACAATGAAACAAATTAAAAAGTTTAGCAACCAACTTATAAGCAATAATTTTCCCCATGTTCAAGTTTACCTTTTCAATTAATGAGAAAGGATACATTATTCAGTTAGTCTTATTAGTAATTGTTACAAATTAAGCTCATTCATAAATTCATCAGAAATAATATTAAAAATATAGAGGAAATAGATAATTATGCTTTTAAGGTAGATAAGACCTTTCAAAATATAACTCCAAAGATAGATAATAAAATTTCATAAGTTCCTTTATAAAAATCTAAATCATTTTAGAACAACCAGATATATAAAGTTACATGACAATTTACAAGGTTATAAAAGCTATATAATGGATATATGAAAAAACATGTTACAACTTTCAAGTCAATTTTTTTTAAGAGACTAGGTCTCACTATGTTACCTGGGGAACCGCAGACTCTCGTTGCCCAGGGTACCCTAAACTCAAGCAATTCCCAGTCCCAGTCCCAGTCCCATTTTATGTTGGGATTAAAGACATGTGCCTCAGTGACCCTGCTGAGAGCTGTGTCTATTTGGTTAGGCTTTTATCTACTACAGGATGGATAATTTGGGGTGTTTTATTGGGAAAATATTATTTGAGATCTTTTTCTTTCTCTGTCTCTCTGCCCATAGCAATTCTATTAAAAGTTGTCACACTAAGAACATACTTCCTCTGCCTTTGTGTGTGTGTGTGTGTGTGTGTGTAGTCAGAACTTTTTAGAACATGAATCCTTTAGTGAATTGGAGTTCCTTAGTATCCTTTGTTGAGTGCTAACATTGAGAGTCTACACCGTAATGAAAGATTAACACTCCATAGAGTTTTTAAAGATAACAATGAATGTGATTTTTCTGACTCTATCATTAAATTTAGTTTCTTCTATTTCAAAAGTTAAAAGAAAAAATGAGTCAATCACTTACATATGATAAAATAGCACAGACTTAATTTTAAATTTTGACAAAGCTTACCAACAATAACAAATAATAAAATTTCCAGAAAATATTAATGAACTACCAGATTCAAAATTAAAATTGCAATTACAAACAACTCTGTAACCTAGTATATATTTTTAAGGCAAATATTGTTCAGTATTCCTTTTTTATCTCCTGAAATGAAATTCACAGATATAGCAACATGTATACATAATTTCAAAATAAATGTAATATTTTAGCTTGCTTAAAAAAGAAATAAAAAGAAAGTAACATGTAATAAATAATGTTAGTTCTAAATGCTTAGGCATGACAATGTTAGAACACAGAACAAGCTACTCAAATGCTTGTATCTACAATTTAGGAATAAATTTGATTTCATTAAGGGAAGGGAATTGATGAGAGACCATCATTTGACACTGAAAGTAAAGGAAGAGAATGAGTGAAGATAAAAAAAAAAAGACACTAGTAATGAGATAAGAACAAATGAGAACCATTCATATTTGATAAAATAGATGGATGTATAAACATGATTAAAGAAATTCAATTAAATTAGGAAAAATATGGGAGGAAAAGTTAGACACAAGTGGGAAGGGTGATAGTTTTCTAAATGCTCTGAGCCTTATTTAGAAAAGTATAAGAAAATTCCCTTATCTCACATGGAACCAATAATAATGAAGCATTAAGAAAGTCTTATAATTCAGCTTGCAATATTTTAAAGATCTTGATTGCAATATTTATTAGGAGACAGGAAATAGAGATGATTCAGACAAAAGAACAATAATATGGAAAAGCTCTGGAGTGGATACCTGGGAACAACATCAGAATAATACTGAAAAGTAATCAGAAGCCCAAAGCAATGTGCTATTTTTGCAAAATGAATATGATTTTATTGTTTTGTATTTTTTGAAAAAATATATGGAGTTACAATAATATGAAGTAGATTAAAAATAATATTTAAAAATATTTGGTTCTAATGTTTTAAAAATGATCTAAAATCTTTTTTTAAAATTTTTGAAAAATAATTTTTAAATTTATTTTTGTGGGAAGACAGCAAGTTACCTAGATAGGTATACATATTACAATACCATAATTACGAAATTATAACCATGTAAAATAATATATTATTTACTGATGTGTGATTTAAAAGTTTCAAATACCACTGGTATAGCAAACATCAAATCCAGTGTACTGATTATTATTTCTGGGAATGTATAATGGGGAATAGGATAGAAGAGATATCCACAGAGAATGTCTACTATCTCTGTGATTTTTAAAATTTAATTTAATTTAATTTTTTTAAATTTGCATATATATGTATATATATTTATATTACATTATTGCATTATTGTGTACCCCGGGACTTTCCCACTTCACTAACACCTGCTAACCTTCCTAATCTAATGTGCCCTTTGCCTCCCCTACTCTCTTCTCCCTCCTCCTCTCTCTGTCCATTGTTCAGTCCCGTTGGTTGTTTTTAATTTTTCTTATTCGTTTGTTTAGTTTTTTCCTATATCCATCATATAAGCGAGACCATCCTGTATTTCTTTTCTTTTTGGTTTATTTCTGCTAATAAGAGTCCTCCTAGTTCCATCCGTGTTGCTGCGAATGACATGTGTTTGTCCTCCTTGATTGATACGTAGTAGTCCATTGTGTATATATGGCACGTTTTTTTTTTTTAGCCAAGTGTCTGTTTTGGGGCATTTGGCTTGTTTCCAAATCTTGGCAATTGTAAACATGCATGTACAGGTGTCCTTTTGAATTAGTGTTTTCATGTCCTCTGGGTAGATTCCCATTAGTGGGATTGCTGGGTCAAATGGTAAGTTCACTTTCAATTGTTTGAGGGTCCTCCACACAGTCTTCCATAGTGGCTGGACCAGTTTGCACTCCCACCAGCAGTGTAAAAGGGTTCCTTTTTCTCTACATCTGCGCCAACACTTGTTGTTGTCTGTTTTACTTATATGGGCCATTCTTACTGGTGTAAGATGGTATCTCAGTGTGGTTTTAATTTGCATTTCCCTGATTATTAGTGAGGTGGAGCATTTTTTCATATGTCTATTAGCCATCTGTATCTCCTCTTTAGTGAAGTGTCTTTTTAGTTCTTCCCATATTTTGAGTGGGTTTTTTGCTTTGGTTTTGTTGAGCTGTAGGAGCTCTTTGTGGATCTTTGTTATCAGACCCTTGTCACTTGTCTGGAGGGCAAAAATTTTCTCCCAGTTGGTAGGGTGTCTTTTAGTTTTGTTTATTGTCTCTTTTGCTGTCCAGAAACTTTATAGTTTTATATAGTCCCAGCTGTTTATGTTTTCCTTCATTTTTTTGCCAGCCATACTTGTTTCCCCAAATGGATTTCTGAGGTGAAATTCATGAAGGGTTTTTGCCCAGGTTTTCTTCTATCTATTTTATGGTTGCAGGTCTCACTTACAGGTCCTTTATCCATTTTGAGTTACTTTTTGTACAGGGTGTGAGGGTGTTATCCTGGTCCATTTTTTTTTTTTTACAAGTTTTGATCCAGTTTTCCCAGCACCATTTACTGAAGAGGCTATCCTTGTTCCAGAATGTTTTTTGCCCCTTTGTCAAAGATTAGTTGACCATATTGTATGGTTTTATTTTTGGTATTCGATTTTGATCCATTGATCAGTTTGTCTGTTTTTGTACCAGTAATATGTTGTTTTAAGTATTATTATGGCTTTATAGTATAGTTTGAGGTCTGGAAGTGTAATACCTCCATTCTCTCTTATGTTTGTCAAAAGGGTTTTGGCTATTCGGAGTCTTTTCTTGTTCCATATGAATTTCAGTAATTTTTGTTCTATCTCTTTAAAATATGTCATTGATATCTTTTTTGCGATTGCATTGAATATGTAGATTGCCTTTGGTAGTATGGCCATTTTAATAATGTTGATTCTTCTGATCCATGAACAGGGAATGTCTTTCCATTTTTTAACATCATTTTCTGTTTCTTTTAACATCTATTCCTTTTAACATCATCTTCTATTTCTTCTAAGAATGCTTTATAGGCCGGGCACGGTGGCTCGTGCTTGTAAGCTTCAGCCTATGAAGCGGCCGGGGCTAGGAATCGTGGTTCAAGTCCCGCCTGGGCCCGTAGCGAGACCTAGTTCCAAAAAAAAAATAGCTGGGCGTGGTGGTGCGCGCATGTAATCCCAGCTACCTGGGAAGCTGAGGCTGGGGATTGCTTGAGTCCGTGGTATCCCAGGCAATGAGAGCCTGCGGTTCCACAGGCAAAAATAGTGAGACCTAGTCTCAAAAAAAAAAAAAAAAAAAAAAAAAGCATTATAGTTTTCTTTGTATAGATCTTTTACGTCTTTTGTTAGGTTAATTCCCAAGTATTGATATTTTTTGGTGCAATGGTAAATGGGTTTTTTTTTTTTCTTCTTCTTCTGACTGATTCTTTGCATATATGAATACTGTTGATTTTTGTGTGGTGATTTTGTATCCAGCTACCTTACTGAATTCATTTATTATTTCAGTTACCTTTTCTGTCAATTTTTTTTGGGTTCTCTACATAGAGTATCATATCATCCATGTATAATGATAACTTTATTCCTTCTTTCCCTATTTGGGTCCCTTTTATGTCTTTCTCTTGTCTTATTGCCCTAGCTAGGACTTCCAGAACTATGTTGAAAATGAGTGGAGAGAGTGGGCATCCTTGCCTGGTTCCAGACCTTAATTGAAATGCTTTCAGCTTTTCCCCATTGAGAATCATATTTGCTGTGTTCTGTTGTATATAGCTTTTATTATGTTGAGTTATGTTACTTTTATACCAATTCTTTCCAGGGCTTTCATCATGAAAGGATGCTGAGCTTTATTAAATGCTTTTTCTGCATCTATTGCTATGATCATATGGTTTTTGTTTTTCCCTTTGTTGATGTGATGCATTATGTTGATTAATTTTCGGATGTTGAACCATCCCTGTGCCCCTGGGATGAATTCCACTTGGTCATGATGGATAATCCTTTTTCTGCAATTTTGGATTCGGTTTGCCAGGATTTTGTTTAGAATTTTTGCTTCTGTGTTCATTAGGAAGATTGGTCTGTAGTTCTCTTTCTTTGCTCTATCTTTATTTGGTTTTGGAATTAGTGTAATGTTTGTTTCATAGAAGGTATTTGGTAGCTTACCTTCTTTCTCAATTTTTTGAAAGAGTTTTCACAGTACGGGTTTTAGTTCCTGTTTGAAAGTTTGGTAGAATTCATTTGTGAAACTATCTGGACCTGGGCTCTTGTTTTTAGGGAGAGTTCTGATGACTGCCTCAATTTCACTGCTTATGATTAAGTTTAAGTTTTCTATTTCTTCTTTGTTCAATTTTGGATGACTGTATTGTTCTAGGAATTTGTCCATCTCTTCCAGGTTGCTGTATTCCTTTGCATATAGATGTCTGTAGTAGTCTCTATCTTTTGGATTTCTGCTGGGTCAGTTGTAATATATCCCTTTTCATTTATGATTCTGTCTATTTGAGTTTTCTCTCTTTTCTTTGTAAGCCTTGCAAGGGGTTTATCAATTTTATTTATTTTTTTCAAAGGACCAGCTTTTTGTTTTGTTTATCTTCTCAATGGTTGTTTTGGTTTTTATTTCATTAATCTCTGCTTTTATTTTTGTTTTGTCTTGTCTTCTATTGGATTTTCAATTTTTTGTTGCTCTTTTTCTAGGTCCTCAAGTTGGGAGATTAGAGTATTTCTTTGGGTTGTTTCAATTCTTTTTATTTGGACCTGTATTGCTATGTACTTTCTTCTTAATACTGCTTTTGCTGCATCCCACACATTTTGGAACATTGTGTCATCCTTCCCATTTGCCTCCATGTAGGCTTTAATTTCTTCTTTGATTTCCTCTTTTACCCTGTGATCTTGCAGAAGATTATTGAATGCTTTTTCTTCATCTATTGATCTGATCATACGGTTTTTGTTTCTCTCTTTGTTGTTGTGATGGATACTGTTGTTCAGTATCCATGTAGTGTTTACTCTATTTTCTTTTCATTGTTGATTTCTAATTTGATGCCTTTATAATAGGAGAAAAACGTTGGTATTATTTTAATCTTTGTGTATTTGTTCAGGTTTTTCTTGTGGCATAATATATGGTCAATTTTAGAGGATGAACTGTGTGCATTTGAAAAGATAGTGTTTTTTTCCTTGGGCACCTCCAAGTGTCCTGTATATATCTATTAGGTCCATTGGTCTAGCTCTTCCTTTAAAGCTTTTGTGTCTTTGTGTAGTGGCTTTTTTCTTGATCTGTCTTTTGTTGAGAGTGGAGTGTAAAAATCTCCTACCACATATGTGTTCTCATCAATATTTGATCTCAGTTCTACTATTAGTTGTTTTATGAATTTTGGTGGTCCCTTTAGGTGTGTATATGTTGATTATTGTTGTGTCTTTTTGGTGTATTGACCCTTTAACTATTAGGTAGTGGCCATCTTTATCTTTTGTCACTTCTGTTAATTTGAAATCTGCTCTGTCTGATATAAGAATGGCACCTCCTGCTTTCTTGTGGGAGTCATTTCCTTGTAGTGTAGTTTTCCAGCCCTGCACCTTCAGTCTATGCTTATCCTTAGAGATCAGATGTGTTTCTTGGAAGCAGCAGAATGTTGGGTTCTGTTTTCTGATCCAGACTGCAACTCTTCATCTCTTGATTGCTGAGTTTAGACCACTGACATTTAGAGTGATTATTAATGTTTGAAATTCTTATGATTTCCTGGTGGTCATTTTGGGGTTTGTTTTGTTTTGTTTTTT
The DNA here is from genome assembly GCA_004024945.1 of Uropsilus gracilis. Taxonomy (NCBI): domain Eukaryota; kingdom Metazoa; phylum Chordata; class Mammalia; order Eulipotyphla; family Talpidae; genus Uropsilus; species Uropsilus gracilis. Next base: position 30,210 of record PVHY01004414.1, on the reverse strand, counting down.
GTTTTTTGTATTTGTTCTTCTTATGGTTTTAGTCTTTTGAGGACTCCTGCAAAATTTCTTGGAGTGTTGATTTAGTGGTAGCAAATTTCTAGAGACTTTGCTTGTCAGAGAAGGTTCTATTCTCTCCTCCATAGAGGAAGGATAGCTTTGTAGAATAGAGTATTCTTGGCTGGCACTTTTTTCTTGGAGTTTTGTGTAGATGTAACTCCATTCTCTCCTTGCCTGTAGTGTGTCTTCAGAAAAATATGAGGTCATTCTAATGAATTTTCCTTTGTGGGTTATCTCGCTGTGGCTTTTCTTTCATTAAAGCAGTTTGGTGTCCTTTTTGCTTCCTGTATGTCTAGTTTAATTTCTTCCAATTTGGGAATTTCTCCTCTATTATTATATTGAAAAGCCTTTCAATTCCCATAACTCCTCTCCTTCTGGGATTTCTATTACTCTTATGTTTCTTTTCTTTAAGGAATCTGTCATGTCTCTGAGCTTTTCTTCAGTCTTCTTACTTTGTTTTTCTCTCTCTTTTTCTTTCTTTCTTCTCTCTCTTTCTGTATCCTCAAGTGTGCTGGTTCATTCTTCTATTCCATCTAATCTGCTTCCATGGCTTTTCCCTGCATTTTTGAGCTCATCTTTTGCAACTCCATCTACATGTGTATCTGCCTTTGAATTAGTGATTTAGTTGTTCCTGGTGACAATTTACTGGATGTGATTGACTTTGGGGTGATAACCCCTCTCACATCCTAACCCCTATGCCTGACAGTCCCCCAAATCAGAAAGGGGCTGCAAGGGAGGGTGTAGTCTCCAGGGAAATGGTTGGCCTAGTTGCCTGGTGGAGTCAGGCAGAAATGTGGGGACCAAATGTTCTTTGGTCCCAAATTTCCTGTTAAGGTAGCATGGATGCCCTGAAATCCTCTGGCTGGGCAGGTGAAACAAGCAAATATGCTCTATCTTGTAAGGAAACATGGTATTCTGAGATTGTGCCAACCGAAGATAATTAGTGTCATTGTTGTTGGACTCATTATACCTTTTACATTTTTCTGTATTTCTGATACTTTGACATTTTAATGACTTCTCTCATCCCTATCCTCAGTCTAACCACTTTGGTGCCACAGTCCAACCTGCTCAAGCACCCAAGCATAGTGACATGGGTGATAATCAAGAGTAAAGAAAGGAAGTGAAAATAAAGCAGTGCAGGTTAGGGAAAGAGATTCATTGACGTGTCTGCTCGCATCTGCTCACTATAGCTTTTTATTGAGAAGTTAAAACAGTACATGGTATGTTAGAAGTTTATCATTATGAAGTGGTATTGTTACAGAAAGCATGCTCAATAGTTTCAAGGAGAAACAGTTGTTATAGGCGAGTCATGAGAAACAATAATCTTTTAGTTTTCAGCATACTCTCTCAGAGTAGACAACTGTTTAAGCCACAATATTATCAGAGAAAAAAATGCAAGGTTGTTTCAGACAACCTGTTTCTGCGAACACATGGACTGGCTGTATTCAACTGGCACTGATCCAATCCCATGGGCATTCCAGACAGAAGGAGGGCTGCTCATGGGCATATACCTGGCCATTCAGTTCCTCACATCAGCTCCTGGTTCCCAATAATTACGTTACTAAAAGACTTACAATAGTAAAAGATTTGCTTATGAGCAGAACTTACATACACAAATTCAGCAATCCGAAGTCTGTATCTGCACACCTCCTCTGTATGGATCTCATAGTTGGGTCACCCTCCCTCTGCCCTAATCATGCAAGCAGGTACTACATAAGTAGGGGAATCTCTAGTTATCCTAAGTAGCCAAAGCTCATCATGCTCACTCTGTCTCACCTCTTTCTTTTAATGGAAACTATAGTAAAGTCTTTTGCCCATGTTTTCAATTCCTCTATCTCCTGATCAACTTTGGTGCTTCCTTTTGTGATCCCCTATGCAATGTATTTTTTTTTGCTAAAAAGTCTATTTCTTTAGTGGCATTTGCTTCCTGATTTTGACCTCATCATATCTGTGTAATAATGTAGACTACATTTTAAAATACCCATTCTCTGGTCCCATCAAAAATGTTTTTTTTCCTACATTTCCAAAATATTTCAGCAAATTGAGAATTACTGTTTAAAGGTCTCCTGTAGGTAGGAGGTCTTCCAAAATTGGGGTGAGACAGACTCTTGTTCTTGATCTCACTCTTATATACACACACGCATGTGCGCACACGCACACACACATACCAGCAAATGCTTTTCTCTTCATTTTCTTCTGCATTTTAAATGAAGTAATCATATGGATACTAACACCAACAGTTCTTAACCCTGATGCATGATCAGGAGACTCTGTAGACACCTCATCACGTTGTGTCCCTCCTCCAGGGCTCAGGGTCAGCTGCAAATCTCTGTGTGCAACTCAGAACTCACAATCAAACATCTGGTCCTCTCACAGAGTTTTCCTCTCATAAACACTTCTTTATGAATTTGCAATTAAACTGAATTCCACTTGATCTAATCATATTGACTTCTATCACTGTCAGTTTTTGGGGTAATAATAATTAGCTTCCTGGCCTGCATAAACCCTTGAGAAGAAAACTCAGTCTAAATCGAGGGTCTCAATATATATTAATGCAACCAATTACCTCTGGCAATATTAGCAGGAATGCCTGTGCTTCTAGAGTGCGCACATCAAACAATAGAAATTGTAAACAGAAGCAAATTGCAGAGAAGAGCTGAGTGGCCTCTGTCTAACTTGGAATTGGCAACTCCTCACATATTTAGACTAATAGATTAATTAGGAGGATTTTAAAAGTCCAGAAAAATTAGTTAGAATGTTTATAGAAAATCAACCATCAGTATTCAATTTATCTCTAATTTCCTTTTTTCTAACTAATTCTGAAAGGTTCTTCCTTTTTCTCCCCTCCTTTTCAATTCAACCGTTTAAAACATCACAGTTCAGCTTTCATAAATATCACTGGAAACCTGACACCACCAGCATGTGACTATAAGCCCTTTCACATCTGCTAATTCAAAATTAACAGTCCAAAGTATTTTGTCCCCATTGCTCACATTCTCAGAACAGTAGGGTCCTGTCCAAACTGTTGACATGGTCACCTGAGAAGTTCTCTCCATAGCAACCAGATGTTTGGTGAACAAGGGGGAGAAAGTCAACAACATTTACAGAATAGCTTTCTTGATGTGCTTATTTGCTGTTAATTTCCTTTATTTCCATAAGTTAATTGTCCATTCAGTTAATAAATTAATTATTCAAGATCTTATTTCATTGTTCCTGTTACTTGATTGAAGACTCTGGAGTACAATAAGCAAGGGGTCTTTCTACTGGTTTGAAGGAAGGGAGTCTTATTGGAAAGGGGAACTGAACATATTCTTGCTATGCTTGTGTGTGTTCAAATATACAAGTCCTTCATGAAGCCATGAGGTCAGTTTTGCGGTTTACTTTATCTCTGCAGCTCACTTTGGATAACTCTTGCTAGATATCTCTTTACCATTCAGGAGAGGTAATTACAGCAACCCCATGTTGGGTGTTTACAGCACTACATGAACTGACACAAATGAAAACCCTGGACAGTGGCCTGTATAGAGAGACCATGTGAAATACTGGTTGTGATATCACATAATTGTCTCTGTGCTGCTCATTCTCTTCCCATTAAGGAATGGTGATTACTTTGCTAAGACCTTGGAGAGTATCTATCTGCATTAGTTCCCTAAGGCAAATTGCACAGACTATAGGACATAAATTGATCTTCTCATAGTTCTAGAGGCCAGCACTCCAATATGAATATATTTGTAGCATTAATTTCTCTAAGGCCTCTCTCTGGACTTGTGTCCTCAGGTGGTCTTCTGTCTCTGTGTGTATCCAAATTCTTTATATAAGGAAACTAGTCATGCTCTAGGACTCATTTCATGACATTATTTAACCTTAACTACAATAGTCATTTTGAGGTTCTAGGAGTTAGGACTACACATATTAATTAGGAGGGGGAATAATTCAACTCATAACAAATGATCAGATGGTAATGTAGATCAGATAATATAGATCTGCATATGCGTTCACTGCTTGCTTTCACTTTCAAAAGATGAGGGATTCACACATTTTCTTTTAAATCTTATAATTAAAAATATATGAAGGGTTATAAACTTCTAATTTGCTTGATGGTCAAAGTACTAAAATAGTCTTTGTATAGATCTGTCTGTTCAATCACTTGTAGAATTTATACCATCATCAAACTTAATCTAGAATGAATGTTAGGGAAAACTAAAAAGTTTTAATGATTAAGTCCACTTTAATTTCAACATACAATAAATGCAAAGTGACTATTAAGTGAAATCAAAGGAATTTCGAGAATACATTTGAAGAATGTTCATATGTTTCATATGGAAATGTAAGCATTATGCATTTCTTTGCAGAATTTTAATTGATTAATTCCTCTTGTGTACTAATCCATGAGGAGATCAAATATAGACAAAAGAAAAGCAGCAGTGATGTAAAAGGACAATGGACAGGGATTTGACTTTTGACTTTACTTGAGACTACTCAAAAATTATTCAAAATTGTTTTTTATTTTCTATTTTATTTTATCAAAATTTATTTTTGATAGGTACCTATCTTTATTGAAGGCTTTTTCATAAGACCTCTTGGGAGACATGGATGTTAGTGGGTCCTTGCAGATGGACCTATGTCAGTTTGGGGAGGGAGATACAGGATCTTCTGTAAGAGTAAAACTCTATCTGCTAGATAATCACTTTATGTATGGGTTTGTATATGAGATATAGATTGAAGATGTTAGCATAGAATTACATTTCATATTAATTGATTTAAATATTTTTTACAGAATTGTCTTCTAAATAGGAAAACAAATTGATTTTAATTTCATCTTATTTTGTAGGAACTTTTGGTTTAAGGAAACCATGGTATTTCCCCTTTACTACATCATATTGGAAGAATGTATGTGGTTTAATGGAGAAAACACCATGCACTCTGAGCTCTGGTCTGTTCTTCATCAATGAAAACTTTGATAACAAAGGTTGGTAAGAATGAATGTTACATGTTTTTTCTTCTGATCAGTTTGTAAAGTATTGGGGTTCAGTCTTTGGAACTGTATATATTGTTCTCTGATGCAAATTTATGAGCCTTCTTGAGTTTGGAAATACTATAATTTGCAACAAAATATCCTCTGGTGATGCTGGCTTGTGTAGACCAGGAGCCTGAGTGTTAGCACTGCTTATTGTTTGAGTGCTCTCCAAGTGTTATATGATCTTGTACCTATAATTGGGAGTTGAGGAAGCTGTAGCTCAAACATGAATTTTTGTAAAACTAAAAGCAAAAATGGACAGCTACCAGGTGCTGTATTTTAGATTTGCAAGGTGTTCTCACACGTGTTAGAGTAATGGACACTCCCATTACTCTATGTGAGAGAGAACACATCTGCCCCATACAGATGAAGAAATTGTTTCCCAGGAACCAAGCAAGGTATTCAACTTTTGCCCTCCATTCATTGTTCATTCCAAGGGCCACCTTCCTTAAAGGATAACTCACATGGAATCTGTAGATAAACATGCTCCCATCATGATGGTCTATTTTAAAAGTAAATGTTGTAAACTAATGTTTTTCTTATTAAACAAGTAAAATCTGAATTTTTTAAAAAAAATTAGAAAACAACAAGCACCTATCAACTCTTATCTCCTTGGCAGACTATGTCACTATGGACACTTTGATGTAGCTAACCTGACTTTTGTGTTCCTTGTCATATAAACAAACTGTGTACGTGTCTTCATTTACTTATGTATTGGATAACATAAGGGAACGAGATGTCACAAATTAGTGATTTCACTTAATATTTGCCTGTAAAGAATGTGCCTGATAAGGAATAATTTTTGAGTTGCTTTCAAAATGTTTCACAGAGCTAGAAATCAAGTTCAAGGTAGCTCACTGAATGATTAGGTGTGGGCATTATTCAAAGATTTTTGAGGTCCTCTCAGTAAATTCGCCTCTTCTTCACAGGGTCGTCATTGCAAAATGTGGAAGGAAATTTTGAAAGAGGCCCTCCAGGTGTTGCTTTGGTGTCTGTCAGCAAGGAATATGAGAACCACAAAGCTGTTCAAGACCTCACCCTCACCTTCCACAGAGACCAGATCACTGCATTGCTGGGGACAAATGGTGCTGGCAAGACCACAGTCATGTAGGTCACATTTCACTTCCTTACAACACCATGTTTGCATGCTTATAAAATTCAGTTTCTGTAAGGCAAACTAGGGATTCTTTTTTTCCTGTTGAGTCTAGTCTTGTATAGAGTTTAAGGATATGGACCAAAGATAGACCTTTCTAGGACTGTGGTGTGACCTTAACCATATCACTAATGACATTGCAGGTCCAAACAGTTGGAGCATAAGGTATATGGGTTCTGCTTTCTTTTTTCTTTTCTTTTCTCTTTTCCTTTTTTCAAGACTAGGTCTTGCTATTTTTGCCTGTGGAACTGCAGGCTCATGTTGCCCCAGGTTACCACAGACTCAAGCAGTCCCCAGCCTCAGCTTCCCAGATAGTTGGGATTACAGTCATGCGCCACCTCGCCCAGCTATATTTTTTTGGAACTAGGTCTCACTACATACCCCTGGTGGGACTTGATCCACGATCCCTGGTCCTGGTCGTGGCTTCCTAGGCTGCCGCTTACAGGCATGTGCCACCATGCCTGGCAGTTTTAATTCCTTTTCTATTCCCCATAAATAACTCATGGTTTTTAATTTCAGACTTTGAAAGAATCATGATTTGTTCATTTTTCCTCCTACAGTTAATTTTTTTTATATGTATGGAAAGAGGAAATCCAGAATAGTGTTTTACATTTTTTATTTTAAACACCTGAGTATTTTCATTCTCTGCTTTTTATGTTTTTAATTTTTAATTTAGGTTTAGACTCCAATAACTCCAAATTTGATTAAAATATCACATCATGATTTTTCAGAGAAGAATTACAACCCACATCAGTTCAGAATTGAAGACTTGTTTATGCATAACTGTCCCAAATTATTGACTTTCTCATTTGAACAAATCAGTTTCTATTAGCTCATTTTCACTAGGACTAAAATGATGATTAACTGAAATGGTGAAAATTACTTTTTGCTTCAAACATAGAATTTGGAAAAATAGCACTCATATTCAGAAATTTGAAAAAAAATTCAGAGAATTTAATGAAAATGATTGAAAGTTTTTTTTTTCTTTCCTTGGAGGCTGAAATAAGCTGAAGATCTTATTGAGTATTTTTCAGTGTTTTCAGATTGAAAAGATAAGTGTTGTATAAATAATGACTCAGAAGCCAGAATTTCACATCATGCTTTTTCTAATACAAGTCTCTTACAAGGACTACCTGGTGTTGTTGTTAAGTGGAATAATGAGTATTAAATTTGGGTTATATGGTATTTTTGAGCTTCATAGACTGCATTTTTTTAGTGCCTATTTGAAGTGTATCTTGCGTTTTAACATCTGACAGTTCTTAGATGACAGGCTGATAGATTGCTATCACTTTTTTAAACCTCAGAAACCAAACGAAATGTTTCTGTACTATTTTCTAATAGCCCCCAAAGGGGTCTGAAAATTATATAGCAAACAGTTGCTAATCAACTTTGTTGAGATGTGATTTATGTCCTGGAAACATTATCTGTTGATGCTCACAGTTTGATATCCTCTGACAGACTCAGCTGTTGCTGGAACAAATCCCAGTATGCAACATGTTTGTCCCTCCAAGGTTTGCTCTGCTTTCCTTTGATACAGCTTCCAAATGTCCACAGACATTTACCACTGTAAAGTACTTTGAATTTTCTAGATTTTCATATCAATGAAATGAATTCTGGCTCCTTTTACTGAAAAGGATGCTTGGCAAGGTCCTCATGGTAGAGTCATGGTGGTCTAGGGTTGGTCCTTAGGATTGCTTTCCTGCAGCCACTCTGCTGGGGCAACAAAGTCAATTTATCCTTTTACCTCATGCTGTCAACTAAGGTGGTTTCTAGTTTTAGTCATTACAAACAAAGCTTCTATAACAGTATTTGTATGGTTAAATGTTTGTATGTGTTTAATATAGACACAAAGTAATGACTTTGCTAGGTTCTATAGTAACTACATGTATAACTTTTTAGAAATAAGATAACTAAAGATTAAACTTTCTAAAATGAGATATGAGAAGTAACAGTTCTCATAATTCCTTTGGTCAAATCAGACAAGTAAATTTTTCAAATCAATCACAAGGTTGCTGAGGTTTTGACAAAGATGGATAGCATGGGGATGGGTAGGAAGCCTAGTCACAGGGTTAAGAGTGGAGGTTTGCATTTCTGCTTGGTATATGTCTAATTACAAGGATTCAGATCAATATGTCCTTTTAAAAACCTGTTTCCTTGTCTTTAAAAGCAAAGTTAGGTTTATAATAGATTCCCATTCAAATTATTGATCACATAATGTCATGCAGAAAGGTACACATTGTTGGTTTACACTTCTAAGATTATGCTAGTCAGCAAACTTCCCAAATGTGAAAATGTGCCATAGAAACCAGATCTGCAGAAGAGAAGACCTCCATGGCATGGAGCTGATGGGGGCACTGGAGCCCCAAGCAAGTAGCCTGTATTCTCCCAGCTGACTTATTTTCTCTGGTAGATCCATGTTGACAGGACTGTACCCTCCCACATCTGGAACCATCATCATCAATGGCAAGAACCTGAAGACAGACTTATCCACGGTCAGGACAGAACTGGGGGTGTGTCCCCAGCGGGATGTTCTATTTGACCACCTCACTGTGCTGGAACATCTGTTGCTTTTTGCTTCCATTAAGGCACCACAGTGGACACCAGAGGAATTACAGCAGCAAATCAACAAGTTAGTAAATGTGATGTATTTGTTTTCTTACCCTCTGTTCTGTGTAAGTTAGTAAAGGATGTAGACAGAGATTTTATAAAACCTTCAATGTCTTTATCTGAAGAAAAAATATAGCAAATATTTTCTAACTATGAAATTGTGACATAACCACCAACATTGGAGATACCAAGAAAACCAAAGGACTAAGACAATGAGTTTAATTTGATTTGTCATGTAAGTAACAGTTGATTCATCCAAGTAGGAGAGGATGGTATAGACTGTCTATTAAAGTTGTGTGTCTGAAATCTGCATTCATGTGAGTATTTGAAATGAAAACTAGATTGGAGGCTGTAAGTGAAAGACTGATGTTACTGTGCCCAAAACCTAACACTGAATATCAAAGGCAGGGAGAGGAAGAATCCCAGTGGCAAGCAGAATGCATTTCCAGGTGTAAAGATGGATTAGCATGAGGCATGTGCATGCCTCTTTGTGTGTGTGTGTGTGTGTGTGTGTGTTTGAGAGAGAGAGATGTTGATGTGGTATCTCACTGTACCTTTGATTTGCATTTCCCTTATGATAAGTGATGATAAGTATGCTTTATGTACATATTGTGTATCTTTGAAGAAGTCTCTAGTAAACTCTGCTGCCCATAATTTTAACTGGGTTTATTATTTTTAATTGAGTTGTATTAATCTTTGTTGACCTTGAATATTAGGGTATATAATATGCAAATATTTCTCCCATCCAGTAGCATTTTTTTTCTCATTTTAACAATGACTTCCTGAAAATGTGGTATATGTACAAGATGGGATACTATGCATCAATCAAAGAGGACAAACATGTCATTTACAGCAATATGAATGGAGCTAGAAGGACTCATATTAGCAGAAATAAGCCAGAAAGAAAAAGAGAAATACAGAATGGCCCCACTTACAGGAAGGATATAGGGAAAAACAAACAAATAAGTAAAATTAGAAACAACCAACAGAACTAAATAGAGTGAGAGAGAGGAAGGAGGTAGAAAATGGGGGAAGCAGAGGGCACAAAAGATTAAGATGGGCAATGGGTGTTAATGAAATGGGAAAACCCCAGGGTATACAATAATGTAATACACACACAATAAATTAATATAAAATAATGGCTTCCTTTACTGTGAATAATTTTTAAAATTTGGTATAGTTGCATTTGTTTTTTGATTTTTTTTTTGCTTTTATTTCCAGTCAATTTCCCATGGACTTAAAATATAGGGTGGCTTAAAATATAGGGTGTGCTACATAGGTTTTCTTCTATGTATTTCACAGTTTCACATCTTTTATCCAAATCTTTAATTTATTTGACTTAATCTTTGTGTGTGCTATGAGATAATGGTCAAGGTTAGAAGAAACTTCTCTCCATTGTATACTCATGTATCCTTGTAGTAAATTAATGGTCCATATAATTGTGTGTTTATTTCTGAGCTCTCAATTCTATTGCATTATATGAGTGTTTGTTTTATTCTAAAACCATAATATTTTTATTTGTAAACCTTTGTAGTATGGTTTGAAGTCTGGGAGCATGATATTCTGATGTTCTTTTTGTCATGTTATGATTACTTTGATTTTCCTTTTGTGGTTCCATATAATTGTTTGCTCTATTTCTTTGAATACTACCTTTGAATCATTAATGGGGATTGCACTGAGTCTGTATCTTACTTTGGGTATATGGCCTTTTTAATAATGTTTCTTCAAGCTAAAAGCAGCAAATATCCTTCTATTCATGTGTATGCTTTATGTCATTAAAAATGAAATGTCTTACTATTTTCATTGTATGTAGGTCTTTCACCACCTATTAAAGTCCTATTTACTTAATTTCTTATAAGTACCACATGCTAACCAATTGTGCCACCAGAGCTGCACACTATTTAATTAATTTCTTTTAATGCATTTGGTACTAGGATTATTTTATTGAATTTCACACTTTCAGCTTGTTGTTGCATATAGGAGTGCTAAATTTTTGTATTTTGATTGTGTAACCTGTCACTTGAAAGTATCAATTTATAATTTTTAATAGTTTTAGGGTTTTAAGTATATGTTATCATGCCATCTACAAATAATGATAGTTTTCAATTTTCTTTCCCAATTTGGATTTCTACTATATCTTTCTCTTCTCTAAATGCTTTATCTAGGACATCCAATGCTATGTAGAATATATTGATAAAAGTAGACATTTTTGTCTTGAACCTGAATCACTAGAAGTTACTTCAGTTTTTCACCACTAAATATGACTTAGCTGCTGAATTGTCATACCTGTTCATAAATGTTTTGATGTTTTCTATTTGAGAGGTCTTATTGTACTTGGTTTTTAAATCTTGTCAAATGGTTTTCTGCATTAGCGATTGGATCATGTGATTTTATTATTTCTTTTATTGTTGTAGTGAATTTTATTGATCTACTTGCAGATGTTAAACCTTCCTTGTATCCCTAGAAAAGGTCCCAATTGTTCATGATGTATAATATTTTTGATATATTGTTGAGTTTAGTTTGCTAAATTTTGTTGAGGATATTTGCAACTATATCATGTGGGATAATTGTTTGTAGTATTTTTTCTCTCTATTTTTTATTTTGGTTTGCTTGGTGATATTTACTTTTGTCATCAGAGTATTGTTGGCTTCATGAAATGTGTTCAGGAGAATTCTTTCTTCTTCAATTTATTGGAAGAATTTGAGAAGGATAGGCATTAGTTTTCCTTCAAGGTTTCATAAAACTCACCAATAATACCTTCTTATCTTGTAATATTGTGCTTTGGGAGGATTTTGATTACACTTTCAATTTTCTTATATGTAATTGGTCTTTCAAGTTTTCTACTTCCTCTCTATTCATTCTCAGAAAGTTTCATGCTTTCAAACAATTATCATTTTCTTCCAATTCATTCAGATTATTGGCAAAAAGATACTCAGTAATCTTTTCCATTTCTGAGATATCTACGGTGAATTGTCTCTTATTTTTGATTCAGTTTATAGAATTTTCACTTACATTTTACATTTAATTTTTTCTTAGTAAACCTAGCTGCAGGTTTGCTTATTTTTTTGTCCTTTCAAAGAAAAATGAAGTATTTGTTTTGATTGATCTATTGGACAGTATATTGCTTTAGTTTGGGCTTTTGTTTAATTTAGTTTATTTCAGTCTTTATTTCTACTATATTTTTAAAATTTCCTTCCATCTAGTTATTTTGGCTTCATCTTTTTGTTTTCTAGTTTCTCAATATATAAATTTAGATTTTTTTTGCGTTTTTTTCTTAGTTCTTGATATAAACCTATATTGCTCTATACTCTCTCTTACTAGTACTTTTCCTCCATTTCATAGGTTTTCATAACTTCAGTGTTTATATTTGTTTGTTTCCAGTATATTTCAAATTCTCCTATGATTTTGTCATTAATCCAATGATTGTTCAGTAGCATGCTCTTAAGTTTTTTTCTACTGTCTTTTTGTAATTGCTTTCCAGTTTAATACCATTGAATTTATTGATTTATTTTATTATTTTCAGATATCTAAAAATTTTCTTACATCATCAGTTACTTATGTATAGTTATTGTTCCCCTTAGGTGTGCCCATATTCCCATTATTTCACCCATGAAACACTACACTGAATCTCCCTCTTCCAATCTAATCACTCCAACTTCTCCTTTGCCACTTGTCCATGCCTGTTTGACCCAGGAACTTTTTCCTTTTGCTATAATCTTGCCCTTATCTGGAATCTTGTCCTTTTCCTGGGTGAGGAACTATGCTCCTGGACCACATGAGATGAGGGCTGTTAAGTATCTTCAGAGCAACTGGGTGAAAGTAGTAAGACAGAACACTTTAGGAACCTCACACAGGCCAGGTGTATGGAGTAGTTCTCTGGATTCCTATGTTGATATCATTGTATTGAGAGAAGATATGTGATGTGATCTCAACATTCCTAAAACATTGATACTTCTCTTGTGATTCATTATGTCATCACATTGATACTTCTCTTGTGATTCATTATGTCATCACATATATAAAATTTTCCATGTACCCTTGAGAAGAATGTATATTCAGATTTCTGGGCAGTGAACTCTCCTAAAACCTTAAATTAAATCCATCTCCTAAAACCTTGAATTAAATCCATCTGCTCCAATTTCTCATGTTAGGCTGCATTTTCCATGTTGTAATTTTGTCTATTACATCTGTCTATTTAAGTAAATTGAGGTACACTACTACTATTGCTTTGTTAATACCTGTTTTTGTTTTTCTTTTTTTTAGTATTGCTCTATTTTGATGTTCTTTCATTTGTTTTGTCTGTGTTGATGAGTGTTATAGCCTACTGATATGTTGATCTTTTTTCTATTGAACATTTTCTAGTTGGGAAAATATTTTATCTGATAACAATGACTGTCACTGTCTTTAATTAAGCGTTCCATTTACGTTAGGATTATTTTTCAGTATTTTTATTTTGTCTATTTTTTTTTGAAACTCAAATTGATCTCTAGTAGAAAGAAGTTGAATTTTATTTTCTGATCCAACCAGGCTCTCTGTGCTTTTTATTATTGTTGAGTTCAGCTCATTTACATTAAAGTGATTATTAATATTGAGAACTTGCTATTACTGTTTTGTCTATACTTATCTGGTCCTATCTATAAACTTCTTCAATTCTTTGAGCTCTCTCTTTTCACTTTAAGTAAGGAAGCATTCCTCTACACTCATAGGAGTTCCAGTGTTAACAAACTCTTTGACTGGGAAGACCTTTACTTTCCTCTCTTATTTGAAAGAGTCTTGCAGGAAGGATATAGTATTTTTGTAGGGGAGCTTTTATATTTTCATGTTTTGAATATGTCATTTTATTGTTTGCTCACATAGAGAGTTTCTGCTGAGAAATGTGATATAACCTGATGGGAATTGCTCTGTAAGTTACCTGTTTCTCTGCCTGTCAGCCTTTAATATTTTCTGCCTTCTACTCTTGGACGTTTCACTATTTTGTATCTTGGTGTAGTTCTTACTGCATTTAGGTAATCAGGAATTCTTTTTATTTCATGGATTTTATATTTCCTTTATTCTTTAGGTTTTTGAATTGAAATTTTTTTCTATTATTTTTTTGAATAAGCTCTTTGTTCTCCTCTTGATCTGTCTCTCCACTCTGGGATACCTATTATGTTGATGTTGTCTCTTCTAATAGAGTTAGATAATTCTCAAAGCACTTCGTTTTTAAAAAAGACTTTATTTCTCTGTGTTTCCCACTAAGGTCCTTTGTGTGTTGCTTTGTTTAAGATCACCATTTTGACCCTCCATTTGTTCTATTTTATCTATTGGTTCTCTTCTTGATTTCATTTATTAAATACTTCACATTTTGAATCTCCATTATTTCTTATTTAAACATTATATTTCTATTATCTATTTATTAAATTTATTTCTAATATTACTATTTTTTTGAATTTTGTTATATCTCTTTGACTAGATTTTCTGAATTATGTATTGCTTTGGCCTGTGTAGTACATTTTCTTATGTCTTTAATTTTCTTTGTGATAACAGTTTTGAACTTTGCCTCATGTGTTTGTTGTTGGATGCTAAAGAGTTTATTTTTCCTTGTGATATCATAGTCTCTTGAGTTTTCACGTTTCATGTATTTATTTGTCTATTTTTAAAATGTAGCAGTAACTTAGAAAGTTGAAATACTTTTACTGATCCCTTATATGGCACTTTTTTTTTTTCTTTTTAGCCTTTGATATTGTCCATAGACACTAAGACATGTTTTTCCAACTGTTGAGTTCATTGTGTGAGTGAGGAGCCAACTGAATTACAAATCCACTGGGGAGGGAGGATCAGCTTGTATTTGTACACTGCCAATATATCTCTTTTATGAAGCTCTACATTCAAGATTCATCATTTTGTATTGTCAGTGAACTTCATGGTGTCAGTACAAGTCCTGAGGGATGGGAGAGAGGGAATACATTATTAAAACACAATCTCTGTTCTCCTTGAGAACTGTCTTATATGAATCCCCTAATAGCTCCTCATGGTCTTCATCATGTTCAAAGGTGTGTGCCTCTGTACTGTTTTCACTGGGCTTGACTATACTTGTGCATTCTCTGATTGTGTGCTGTGACTTCACTACCATAAGCATCTTATGTAGGAACACTTTCTGAGAAGCCTGTCTAAATATGACAACTGGTACCACCTATTTTTATTTTTTCTCAATGCTTATCATCACATGGTTTCCTATATTTGTTTGTCCTCCATCCCTTTCCACCAGACTGAAAGTCCCTCTGAACAAATGTCTTTTTCATTGTAGTAAATATATGATTATTGAATGAAATGGTGCTATTTTCTTAATAAAAGTGCCAATATGTCATCTTGTTTCCTATATAATAATATTCATGCTTCAGTTTGGGTGTGCAAAAATGTCACTTTCTTTCCTCATCTGATCTTTCCAATCTTATATCCATGCTACAGCAGCTTGCCTGCATGTTACCTAGCAACCCAGCCAATTTGCAGAAAAGCAATCACAATTAGATCGTGTTTTAGGTCAGCAGTCCTCAATTAGAGTTAAAGAAAACTGAAAACATCTGATTTAGAGCCAACACCCGCTGTATTCTACTCTAGTAAAATCATTTGGTTTCATTAATGCACAGCTAATGAAAACATAAGTTCAGTTAGAATGTATGTACAAGGAAGATAGGATCCTTGATAGAATATTTAGAGTAAGTATTTGCCAAGAATCTGATCATTGCTGTTTTTTCCTTATTTTGGCCTAGTAAGTATAACAAAACTTTTTTTAAAAAGTGCTTTATTACCCTTTAAAGTCAATGATATTGCTACATAGTTAATATTTACTGTTTGATTGCTGGTATATAGCATGGAACTCACATTGGAGACCAGTTTGTTTGATGGAGGGGAGATCATCTAGAGTGCAAGTGCAGGTAGATAAGTAAAGAGGTCAAAGTGGACATGCCAATGTGAAGAGAAGAGAATGTAGAAATGTGGAGGGACCAGTCAAGGGTTGGGAAAGAGAAATCACTGGGGATGTAGGAAAATAAGTTCATTGAAGATGAAAAAGTGAATCAGATGTTGCTGTGTTCAAGTAAAATTAAAAGTTAGAAATAGACCTTTTTATTTGGTATGTGGAAGTCATTTATAACCTTAATAACAACAACTTAGTAGCATGCTGAAGAGGAAAGTCTTGTTGAAATCAGTTAAAGAACAAATAGAACAAATAGGAAAGGAATTTGAAGAAATACTTTCTTCCCCTAGATATTTCCCCATGAACAGGGGTTAAAAAATGGGACACTTGATTGTAAAAATGTGATGATCAAGTAAAAATATGATGGTCCAGTAAAAACAAGATGTAAAAATGTGAGGTCAAGAGAAAGATGGTTTAGATAGTAACTGAGGACAACTCAAGAGGGGGTGACTTACTGGAGCACTCTTCTATACATAGTGGGACAAGGCATCTAATGGATTGGGGATGGACTGACTTTTAAGGCACAGCTTATTCATCTAGGATTCTTGGAGGCAGGGCAAGTGGAGGGAGGGGACTTCTGAGAATGTGAACATATAAGTCCAAGAGGAAAAGAGAAAATACATCATGTGTTTGGGGGATGATGGAAAATTAAGTTTTGTAGGGTTGATTGCTAAAGGTAGGGATTGACTAAAAAGAAAAACAAAAGATGTGGTCAAAGAGGATAACTTGTATGTAGTTTTTAGAAATAGAAAGATCCAAGTTATGTCTTGATTGTGAGTGAAAGAGATGGTATTGCAGTCACAGCCTTTTTGATTTAACAAAAATATAATAAGGTTATTTCATATTTAAGAATATCTGATATCATCATGACTTGTTTTTCTCTGTTGACTGATCCCTGCTTAATGTAATTAAGTCAGGCATAATACATGTACTTGCCCACTTCCTTTGCTTTAGAATTACCCAGGTAGGGAGGTAGTAGTATTGTCTAATTGGAATTGAATTATCAAGACAATTTCCTGCTGAAATTGAACACTTGTCTTCTCTTCCAACTGGGGTATTGTCAGCAATGAGAGCATAAATTACTGCTATAAATTTAGGTTAAGATTTTCCCAGCAAGAAATTTACTTGTAATGCTTGGAAAAAAACATAAAGTATAGAATAAAAACTCAGCACTGAGAAGCCAGCTTGAGCTCTTTCTGGGTCAGGGAAATAGGGAAGCATATAAACAATAGTAATAAAAAAAATGAAAAATTTACTTAGTGATCAGGCAAGCAAATCTTTGCAATTTCATTCAAGTATTTGCTTAGAATTCTAGAGCTTTCTGCAACCCACTTAAAGTTCAACTGCTTGGAACCCTTATGATGTCCTACTATCTGATTTCTTTCTCTCTGATTAATTGTTGACTTTCTTGTCTTTGTAAGCATGTCTGCAGCTGAGCATTCACTTGATTTGAGTGCTCAGTTTAAGGGTGCTCAAAGATCTTGCTTAAACAGAGTAATTTTTAATAATGATTAAGTAGTAAAAGGGTTAGTATTCATGTGGAAATAACAGGGACCTCCATGGTGTGGTTATTCATAAAAAAGAAAGGGGACCATTGGAGGACCCATAGAAGCTCCAACTAGGGGAATTTGTTTAAAATAATAATAATAATATATATGTATATCACATAATAAATTCAACACCCATTCATGACAAAAGCTCTTGAAAAACTGGGAATAAAGGAAACATACTTCAGCATAATCAATGCCATCTATGACAAACCTACAGAAAACATCATCCTAATGGGGAAAAACTAAAATCGTTTCAATTAAGATCGGAATCAAGCAAGGATGCCCAATATCTCCTCTACATTTTAATATTATACTGGAAGTTCTAACTAGGACAAGAAGGTAAGATAAAGACATAAAAGGGACACATAAAGACAAAAAAGAAAAAATAATTGAACCTATGATTATATGCAGATGATATGATTCTCTATGTAGAGAGCCCCCCCAAAAATCAGAGGGGGACATTTTTGTACAGAGTTTCTGATATCTGGAATTCTTGAGACTGAGAGGGATTAAGAGGGCTTATTTTTACATTAATGAATCATTACTAATAATTCATGAGAAACTCCTAGAAATTTTTCATGAGAACATGCCACTTGGCCAGGAAGGGGCCCTATATAAATTTAGTGTATGTGACCCAGAGTCAAACAATTTCTCCAGACTTATCCTTTTGCTGAGTTTTGGAGCTGGGGCTCAACTTTTTTTCTTTTCTGGTTGTACTGGTACATCAGCTGTTCCACCAGTCATCACAATGTCTTCAGAAAATGGCAATTCTTAGACAGAAGTAAGTGAAATGAATAGAAATTTCCTCAGAGAGGAGGCAACAATATTTTGCAAGAACAATTCTTTGTCAATCCTGATAACTAGGCATAACATTTGGTCTGTTGGCTGTTCCATTAGAATCTCAAGGTCAATGTCGCTACATTCAGTACTCATGAACACATTGATTTACGCCTCATTGAAATATCTGTGTATAATAAACACTTTGTTTATTATAATTTACTATTTTTGGAGTAAAAAGTTGAAATGAATCATAAATATGTTCAGAGAAACAGTAAAGATTTGTTTCTCATTTCAGAACTCTGGAGGATGTGGAGTTAACACAGCACAAGCATAAACAGACCCATACCCTCTCTGGTGGCATGAAAAGGAAACTTTCTATTGGTATTGCTTTCATTGGTAGATCAAAGACTGTGGTTCTGGATGAGCCCACCAGTGGGGTAGATCCCTGCTCCCGTCGCAGCATCTGGGACATCCTCCTTAAGTATCGAGAAGGTAGGACATGTACATCATTCTATTATGTTTTCCCATAATATTGCAATGCAGGACTGAATCATAATTACAAATGTGTTATAACATACGCTATGTGCTATGCAAAACACAGCATAATATAGTGCAAAGAATGCTACCCCAAATTCATAAAGTCAAGTAATCGTTCCATGAGAATACAGTATTCTTTTCAGAAAAAAAAAAATTCACTGGAGCATATAGAGATATTCATTATATGACATCTCTGTAATATTAGGAATTACCTATGATGTGTCTGAGCTCTTAAACTGACTATAGTGGTGGTATTAACAATGTATAATATCCATTATTTCTGTGAAAGCTGTACTCATCAACCATACTGTGTTCCATTGTTGAATGACCTAAGCCCCATCCTTGCTATGATATGAAACTGTCCTTCATTCTCTCAGATGTGAAACCAAAGCACAAAATAATGGGTGTTTGATTTGTTCATGGTCACAGAGGGCATTCATAAAGCCCAAAGTTTGTCTTAGAGGTGCTGTATTTCTCATCTGTGTTATGCTAAATTTGTAATTCAGAGCATTTGATGTGCAGTTACAAATTGCCAATTGCTGATTCTTCTGTATTTCTGACAGCCAGGGAGTGTTTTTTTTTTTTTGTGTGTGTGTTTTTTTTTGTGTGTGTGTTTTTTTTTTTTGGAGACTAGGTCTCGCTATTTTTGCCCGTGGAACCGCAGGCTCTCGTTGCTCGGGGTACCACAGACTCAAGCCATCCCCAGCCTCAGCTTCCCAGGTAGCTGGGATTACAGGCGCGCACCACCACGCCCAGCTATTTTTTTTTTTTTGGAACTAGGTCTCGCTATGGGCCCCAGGTGGGACTCGAACCACGATCTCTAGCCCCGGTCGCTTCATAGGCTGAAGCTTACAAGCACGAGCCACCGTGCCCGGCCTGGGGAGTGTTTCTATAGGCATTTCATATAGAAACACTTTAATTTGAAAGAAAAAATGGGAGTAGGAGAATTTTTCCATAATGTGAATGTAAGTATTTTGGCAATGTAAAATTAGGAGAGAGGGTGTCAGAATTGGTGTCAAATATTGTAAATCCGGTTTTACTTGTCTCCTTAGTTTTTTCAGTAAATTTCCTTCTTCTGACTTGACCAGAAGCTTCCACCTTCTTGGGGTAAATTAAGATTTGCAACCAGAAAAATGCAAAGTGAAAAACAGAAAGAAGTCTTTCCTTTCTTTAGCAGACTGAGGACTGAGATCTACACTTTGGGATGAAAGAATGCTCCTCTTTATCATGTAGTTTGTCAAAAGACTGGGTCAGAGAGAAAGATGGCTAAAGGGAAATGTGAATAAAAAGGATGTGAAAGAAAAATCCTGTCCCTTTTCATTTCACCAGTAGAAGGGGATTGTGGAAGACAAGACAGCAAAGCAAGCAGGAAAATTATGTGATCAGATGTGACTTTTTTACTGAATCTTTATGGATATTTGCCTGGAGTGGGTAATTGCACAGAAAATGGAGGTTCTGACAGTGTCAGGATTTGTCTTATGTGGTATAGTCATATGAAAATTTGCGAGGCGGAACCTTTGATACCCAGGGAGACACCTACACCTGGGGTCTCCACTTTAGTCATGGTTCATGAACTTTGACACTGTGATGGTCTCCAGAGGGATGAGGAGACCCCTTGTTACTGAATGGTAGCCAAGACAGGAACTCAGGGTGTGGTGGCCAGTGGATCTAAGGTGAAGGCCAATGAACATGAATTGTTCCATATTCTGACCTGACACTTTAAAACTTCTCTGTCCCAGTTATAACTGTGGAGAAGAAGAGAGCACCTGGTGGTGTTGGTCATCATCAAGAGATCAGAGGATATTGACCATACAGTGCAAGGAGGGTGCCACAAGGTCACGTGTTTTCTCCATTTATTTAAGCACTTTGGGGGAAGAAGGAGAAGCAACAGAAGTGAGAAATCTTAAACATTCTGCCTGAGTCTCTAGAACCACCTACAGGGACTAATAACTTTTTGAAATAAAACTAATTAAAACTGGAATAAATAATTTCTGTATCATCCTGACTTGGATCTGATAAAGAGACAATGAATATAAATTTTACCATATCTGCAGATGTGAATTGTAGTACATGCTACGTACCTTACAACTGCCATTCTTGTTTATTTTGGAAATCTGAGATGTGGTCTTCAAGGGTCAGCTGAATCTCTGAGCTGTTAACATAAAGGAAACTTTAGTAGGAAAACAAGATACAATAGATGTCTCAGACAACTTTCATCACATTCTGTTTCTGTGTATTAAATATTTTCTCACTGTCTTCTGTCATTTAGCAAGGATTTTTGTCTTTGGATTACTCCTTGGGAATAGTCCCTAACTGATTGAAGTACAAAATCAATAGAATGTAAGTGGATTAGATAGGTGGTATTAGAAGGAAAATATGTTTTCAAGAATCAAAATGTTTCTGGAAACAGCTCCAAACCTCCAGGTGACTAGCTTTGTGAAACAGATCCAAGGCTCTGCAAAAACAAATGTTCCCTGCTGAGTAGAAAGAGATTCATCTGTCAGAACACCAGTGCATTTGGAGCTCAGTGTGCCTAGAATTTTATTTGTGTGTCTTGCTTTGTGATGTGCATCCTTGAAAGCTTGATCGACCTTGGTGCTGGGGCTCTCACACCTCCCCTGTAAGGATAATTTGGAATAAAAGATACCTGAGCTAATAAACACATACAGCCAAACTCCTCCTCCACCCTCATACTCTTGTTCTGTACTTCATACAGGATCCTGAAGAAATTAAGTAATTCCTTTGTGATCCATTTTCATATGGAAGTACTTATATCATCCTGTAGGACTTTGAGAGAAGTATAAGTACTTATTTGAAAGTCCCTGAATCAGTGTGTATGTTCAATGTGTGCTCAATGACAGGTTAGCAACATTAATAGTAAAATAAAAAGGGAAGGTGAATGTAAGTTGTACCACTTAGGATATAAAGGGATAAAACATACTCTCTGAATAGAGGGAGAAAGTGTCCTAAAAAGTAATACTTATTTTTTGATATTCATTATCATGTCTTGAGTTTCCTTAACATCCACTGAGAAGCTATGATGGATCAAGTATGTGCACAATTAATCTAAACAGAATTTAAATCCTAGTTGACTTCCTTTTAGATGAAAAACCTTATAAAATGTTTCTTATAGTCTCTGTCATTATTCTTCTAAGTTAAATCTGAGCCTTTTTCTCCTTCAAGGAAAGCTAGTAAAACTTGATAAGACCTTAGAATTTATAGCAGACACAGGGGAAATTAATATTCGTTTCAGCAAATCACTGTATGCACAGCTCAGTGGAGTCTCTTCCTGGGAAGGCCTCCAGCTTAAGTTCTCACTTATTCACTAATTGCCCTTTGTTCATTTCCCTGAACACATCCCCTGTGACCCATGACTACTGTTGGCTTCTTTAGGTAATGGGCTGATGTTTTACCACTGTGACATGAATGATACTATTACTCCAGATATCTGTGACCACTGTACCACTTTAATAAGCACTTAAAACAGTGCTTATTTGATTTTCCTACTCAATGGTCACATCTATAGAAGGTAGCTTCTCCATAAGTTTACTGAAGATTATCCAAAGAGGAATGAAGGTATGTAAATGTCAGAGAGAGATGCCCTACATAACCTTATTTGTTCATGTCTACTCAATAACCACTCTATCATTGCCTTTGAGTCTTACAGAGCAGGGTGACCAGACTCAGAGACTTTGTATTTTGTGCCTCAGTTTCATCCTTTGTGCATGTCAATTACCTTCTTTAGTTCATGAGGGGTAGAGGATTTGCAGAAGCAGCATCATAACCTTCTGGGGAAACTGGAGGGAGCATGTCTGTGGAAACTGGAGGGCAGCCTCACATTTGTGGCCTTAACAGTTAATTCTAAAGGTCCCATTTCCATTTTTTTCAATTTTAAGACATGTGATGATCTTTTATTGATTTGCTGAATGTCTCATTGAAGGACAGACTGGACTTTGCTCAGCAAGAAACTCATCCTGCCAATTCTGGTCACAGGTCGGACTGTCATCTTCACCACCCACCACCTGGATGAAGCTGAAGCACTCAGTGACCATGTTGCCGTCCTGCAGCAGGGGCAGCTGCGGTGCTGCGGACCTCCCTTCTGCCTGACCGAGTCTTATGGCCAGGGGCTCAGTCTGACACTCACAAAACAAGTACGGAATCTGGTGATGAAGTGATGCAGTGTCCTTATGTGGGGCTTAAGGATTGATATTTTATGTGTTAAAGTCAAGTTAACAAATATTTGCTCTGACTCTAGCTTGGGTCTTACACTAGCACAAGTGACATTAAAAAGACACATGGTTTCTGCACAAGTATTTGGGGGCATAGTACATGTGGGAGTTATGTTCCCAGGAAAAAAAAACTAAATATGTTAAGAGAAGAGTAACATGGCACCTAGTGAGAGGTCTATAGCAAGGCTATGGGGTCACAGAAATGGAGATGAAGCTACAGAGAGAGATTTGTCGAGGGCCCAGACAGGGGTGGGTTGGTTAAGGGAGTCTGGAATCTCTGTGGAGGCCTGGATAGACAATGGTCTACTTGCCAAAATAAACTCTTTGGGCTGAGCAGGACAATAAATCTCTTATTCAGAGGTTTATTTTGATTACCCTAAGTATCAGATGAAGGCGAGAAGCAACTGCTAGCAACACTATCTGCCCGGATTATCTGTCAGGCAGCATAATAACCTAAGAATTCTAGAAGTATTTATATGATTGAGCTTCCATTTTGAAGACTAAACTGTTACCACACTGCAGAAGTTGAGTGGCATAGAACCTAAGGTACGAAATTTGTACTCCTGAGATCTTATCTCATACTCAGTGTTGGGGCAGGCAACTCTGGGTGGGACTCTGGCCAGACTCTCTGGGTGGGATTCATGACTATGAACTTAAACTAACCTCCCACTTTCAAGGACTCTGACCTCAGTGATTCCTGAGTTCATGATTTGCTTTTTCTCTAATTTAGGGTGGCTGTCTTGTTATACTAGTGGCTTTCCTCTGGGAGTGGAGTCCTTGTTTCCATTTGAAGAAGGCTAAGCTCTGTGTTCTATAGTCCTTTGCCAGGCAAGAGTGCTTCCTCCTTAGAACTTTCCCCAGGCAAGGAGATGTTTTATGAGACTCCTGCAGTACCTAGTCTTTCTAGTAACTGAGGCAAGGCATATGGATTTCTCCTAGTCAGGTTTATTGTGGAGACACATTCTAAAATTTTTTTCAAAAAAAATGAAAGAAACAATGTATCAAATGCCTATTGCTTAAATGATAATTCTTGATTTTGTTTGTTTTGGCTTGGAATTTCAGAATAACTTGCTAATAAATATATGTCAAATCAGTTAATATAAATTTGTTTTGTTTTCTGGCCATAACCTCTTTTTTTTTTTTTAATAGCCATCTGTTCTGGAGGACCAAGACCTGAAAAATATGACTTGTGTTACATCTCTGATACAGACTTATATTCCACAAGCATTTCTCAAAGAGAGTAGTGACAGGGAGTTGACCTATACTGTCCCCAAAGATGCTGACAAGACCTGTTTCAAAGGACTCTTCCAGGCTCTGGATAAGAACCTCCATCATCTACACCTGACAGGCTATGGGATTTCAGACACCACTTTAGAAGAGGTATGGAGGATGCTTACACATATTTTCTTTCTTATACCTTATTCACCACTGTATATCCAGTGACCTATGTGTGCAAAGGCAATCACATGTGGGGTAAGATGGATAACATTATGCATTTGAATTTATTTCCAACTTCTAGTTGGTGTCACGAGTTGCATTTCCAACTATTGATTTGAATACACCTGATCGCAACTATTCTTCTTCTTCTTTTTTTTTTTTCAAGACTAGGACTTGCTATGTTGCCTGGGATAGTCCCAAACCCGCGGACTCAAGTGATTTTTAGCCTCAGCCTCCCAAGTAGCTGGGATTACAGGCATATGCTGACCAGCAACTATTATTCTTTAGGAAGCATAGATATCTTTATCTTTGAGAATCTTGGTGTCTTTAATCCAGAATCGTTAGCTGTCTTAACAACTTTCTTTAATAGGTGGTCATATATCCTCACTTGGAGTTACCTTCTCTTTTTGACTTTTGACCTGCTTCTTCCCATGAGCCCATGGCCCCCATGGACAAAGAAGTGCAGAAGGTTCAGTACATGATCTTGCCAGTAGCTGAGGTGGGGCTGTGGGTTAAAAAACAAAACAAAATATAACAAAAACAAGGAAAAAATAACAATGTATCCTTGAAAAAGCTGCTGATTACATAACACTTTTTTACTTTGATGCTTTGAATTATGTGAACTCAGTTGCTGCCTCTCCACAGAGAGGCACCATAGATCTTCCCAATTCAGTTGGACCCTGTTACAGGTATCTCCCACCATGCTCTAGCTGGATCTCATGATCCCTTGAGATGGCAGGCATCTTGAGATTCAGGCCACTGCCTGCAGAAGAGAGACTTCAGTTAGTGTGAATCTCCCCTGACATGTAGCTCCCAGAACAGTGGTTGGCAACAGCGGTAAATGTTTTCTGAATGAACAGTAAATGTTTTCTGAATGAACAGTGTGCAGAAGTTTCAAAGTTTCTGCTAGTTTTCTGGAGTAGCATGTTATTGTGGCAAGAATGTACTTGTTGTCCCAGATATTTGTATATACAAATAATCCTCCCAATATTTAGGACCTTGGAACCATCTCTCAACTCATGTGAAACTTCTATTTTGAATGCTGCTCCCTTAATCCTTTCTTGCTCAAATTTTAAATTAGATTTGAAATTTGATTGCATATGCCATTTTTAACAGGAGAATTCAACCAACAACTTTCATCTGCAGCAGCAATCATATTTCCTTAATCATTATTTTTATGGGTATATGATTTCTGTTATAAAGGATTTTATCAGCAAATTCTCACTTCCCTGTGTAGGGCATGAAGTTGCTTCTAGGTTCCAATATCATAAATGATATTAAATAAAATGATACACACATCTGAGTGGAGTTCCCACTTCATTTCCTCTGACACACGTGAAATCTGTGGTTCAAAATAAGAACCTCAGGCCTTGTAAAATATTTGATTCTGAAAATGATTATTTATGTTTGAGAGTTCATATATTTTTTAATATCCCTTATAATCTTTGTATCACCCTTAAAGTACCAGTATCTCTCATTCACATTTAAAATGTCCTGATTTATTGTCAATTTTGTTCATCTGTTCTTAACCCTGCAGTGAGGGAGGAGATGTATGGATCAGGGAGTGTAAACTGATGTGTGAGGTTGTAGCTTCAGTGATTGCTATAAGTGGACAAATCATTTGGGCCTGAGCATTGTTTTCTCACTATTGAAACAGAAACATCTTTACCAATATTCAAACATAGTGTTTAATGTAATTGAATTCAATTTATAAACTGTAAGCAATTCTACAAAGGGAAATAATTATAAACTTTAATTCTTCTATTATTTAAATCAAATATGCTTACAGTGGTGTATTCTGCAATTAAACATTTTGATGTTTTAGTTCCTCTATATTTTTAATAGTGTAATAAATATTCTGAAAGCCCTTTTTGCCATTTATTCCTATTTCTACTGTTTTCTCTTCTTTCAAAAATATTTGTTTGTAGCTTACCAGTTTTTCTTTTGAAAATTTCCTAATATCCCTGCCCTTTACCTCTCTTTCTTTTAAGTTCTATAATGTCTTCATCCATAAATTTTGACAAAAGCTTAAGATCATAAAACAACAGCTATAAACAAGATCAGAGCAATTCCATTCTTAACTACTTTATCTTTTATTTTGTAGTTATAAAACTCAAAATAAACAACTATTTAGAAGGCTAAGACTAAGGTCTAAATCAAGGATTCTTAAAATAATTTTGTTGATTTTTTGCCATCACTAAAACATTTCTTTCAGTGACTGCAACATTATTACCTCACTGTTTCTTAAAACAATAATTCTTCCATGCAACTTGACTCGATGAAAAATGAATTTTTTTCTCCCAGATTCTCCATCTCATATTTCTGCTGATAGTAACCCACAAGTCAAACAAGAAGCAGCAGCTCAAACACTGGCGATTTTAGGTGTGCTTTTTCAATTTCTTGCAGTCATTTCTACCTGCTATGTTTAGTACATGCCCTGTACATAATAGGTGCTAAATTAATATTGATTGACTACATGTCAGATATCTCTCCCTCTCTCACACAAACGATAAAAAAAGAAGTTATTTGTGTTGAAGTCATAAGCACAGTATCTGGAATACAGAATACATACAAAATGCATTTCAGATGAGATTTAACAAAATACAAAATATAATGGTATAGTTTCAGAAATTTATCTTAAATTAGGAAAAGATTGTGCTTTAAAAAACTTCCTTTTGCTTGGTGTCATCTATAGAATATCTCAACCAATTTTGTGTCTTTACACTTGGCAGGTATTGACTTTCCTGTCTTGAGTCTGTTATCGATCCACAGTTAGCATGACTATTATCACACCACACTTGCTTTTTCCTTTCTTTGTCTGTGTTTTGCCCAGTGAGTGTGGAGGAGCTGCTAATGAACACTCCTGACTCTGTAGCTAAAAAGCATATTTCATTTTAAGCTGCAATATATTTCTTGTAAATTATGGTCCCTAATATTCCTCCAGGCTGGTAAGGTTGAGCCGTAAAAATTGATCAGAGTATTCATCATCAGCTTTTCATTTTCACCTCCAATGCTACGACTGCAGAGAAAGTTAGGAAGGAATAATGTTTACTTGTGGAGGGTTGGGGACCAGGAGTTGCTGGAAAGCTTGGTTGTCAGATGAAACACGCTTGCAACAATTTTGATATCGAGACAGAATCTTGAATTATAACTGCGCATTTTAATATTGACTCTTTTTGGAGCTGTTTTAGGTTCTTGGTATTATTGAACAGATGGTAGAGAGACTTCCCCATAACCCCCACACTCACAGTCTCCCCATTACCGACACCATATGCACTTTAATAATTTTGAGGATTTTGCTATATCAAAAAAAGATCAGATTGCCTATGTGAGCGGAGCAGTTTCTCCCCACCCAGCTTATTAAATTCTGCTTAGCGGTTTCTTTTTATTTTCTTCAAGAGCTTTCCGGATGCTGTTTCTTGAATACATGAACTACTCAGTTGCTCCCTTCCACATTAGCAGTAAGGGGTAAAATATGAAAAATGATTTGTTTTTCAGATAAAAAAAATCAAATTTGCAGTGGGCATGGCTGGCATTTTGTTATTATTATTTTTTTAAATTTGTGAACAATTTCTCAGAACAAAGAATTTCTATACAGTCTTCACCCATCAAGTTTCTATTGTCTCTGTCTTGTCCTTAGGAGCAAAATAATCCAATTCAAGTTCACACGTTATGCTCAGTGCACACAATGCTGTGTATATCCTGTCAGTTAATCTGCAAGACAACCCTCAGTCTCCTAAATTTTTGTGATTTCCATGCTTTTGAATATTTTTAGAGTGCTCGTTTTGTACGGTGAGCCCAATCCTGTTTTGACAGACCAGGTTCTAACAGTTTGGAGGGACTATGACAGGACAGGTGCTGTGCTTCCCACTCCTGGCATATTGAGCTTATCTCTCCCAGATCTGTGGCCAGCAATATGTAATCCAGGCTGAGTGATATTTGCCAGCCTACTCTCTAAAATTTATTCTTCATTTTGTTTATTTACTTTGAAAGGATATCCTTTGGTATCCATCTTCCAAATCCACTCATTTGTCCTTGGACACTTAGGGTGTTTCTATAATGTGGATATTGTAAATAGTGCTATAATGAACACAGAAGTGAATATATCCCTTTGAATTAGTGTTTTTGCAATATTTTGGTAAATACTGCAAGTAGAATTGCTAGATCATATGATAGATGCACTTTTAATATTTTGAGAAATATCCATATTCTCTTCCATTGGTGCTTTCCCTGTCTTCATTTCTAACAACAGTTTATGAGAGTTCTATTTTCTCCATATCCTTTCCAGCACTTGTTGGTGCTGGTCATTTGATATGTAAGGTAGTATTTTATTGTAGTTTTGATTTGTATTTCCCTAATGATAAATAATGACCAGCATTTTTTTTCTGTGCCTATTGGTCATCTGTATGTCCTTGGACAATTGTCTATTTAGCTCTTCAGCCTTTTGACTGAACTATTTGTTTTCTTTTTATTGAATTGTATAAATTCTCTGTAGATCACGGATATCTCTATGAGATATATTAGTGTGAAAATACTTTTTTCACTCAGTAGGGTGTACTTTTTTCTTGGTGATAATTTCTTTCACTGTGAAGAAATTTTTATTTGTTTGTTCAATATAGTTTCTTTTGTTTATATGTATATATATAGCATATATATACATATAAACAATATATATATTGTTTTTCTTGCTTTTGGTGATGTTCATGAAGACATCACTGAATTGTGTCATAGAGAGTTTGCCTCTGGTTTTGTCTCTTTATTATATGATTTCAGGTGTAATATCCAAGTCTTTAATCCATTTTTGAATTAATTGCTGTACACAATGTGAAATAGTGGTCTAGTTTCATTATTTCTCATGTGGTTATTCAATTTTCCCAATATCATTTGTTGTAGAGAATTTCTTTTCTACAATGTATAATCTTGCTCATTTTTCTTAGATTACCAGTATAAATGGGGATTAATTTCCAGCCTTCAATTCTAGTCTATTGATGTATGTGTATTTTTAGTTTAGTAGCATACTGTTTTGATTACCTTGATTTTGTTATATGGCTTGACGTACAGAGTGTGACACCACTATTCCTTTTTACAGATTTGCATTGGTAATTAAGGTTCTATCTGAATTTCAGAAAGTTGTTTAAATTTATTTAAAGAATGTGATTGAAATTTTGACAGGCATTGCATTGACTAGGTATTTGACTCTTTTTGATGCAATTATAAATGAAATTGTTTCCTTGGTTTCTTTCTCTTCTAGTTCTTAGTTATAAATATATAACTAACTTTTATAAATTGATTTTGCAACCTTTTCCGTTTGTTGCATTAATTTTTGGTGGTGTGTTTAGGGCTTTCTATATATAATGTGTCTCATCTGCAAATAATGAAAGTCTTATCTCTTTCCCAATTTGGATTCCTGTTTATTTTTTAACATATTTTGCTTTTGCCCTAGGAAGGAATTTTGAATCTGTTGAATAATGCTGGTGAATTGTACATCCTAGTCTTATATCAGATCTTAAAGAAAATCTCTAGGTTTTACACTAGTTTGATAAAGCTACACATTCATCATGTATACAGTCATTTTAAATGTCAATTTATATTCCTTCTATCCCAATTTTTGAGGGTTTTGATCATGAATACCAAATCTTTTCATGTTTTCCTGCCTCTATTGATAAAATCATGTAATTTTTATCTTTCCTTTTGTTGAAGTGGTGATTAATGTTGCTAAGTTTTTGGATGTTGAACCATCATCCATGTATCATTTTAATTCATTGCTGAACTCTTATAAAATTTTGTTGAGGACTTTTTACATCTCTGTTCATTAGGGATATTCATCTGTATTTTTCTTTTTCTCCTTCCTTCCTTCCTTCCTTCCTTCCTTCCTTCCTTCCTTCCTTCCTTCCTTC